>JAJOOE010013565.1:0-17586 GCA_036250405.1 Solanum raphanifolium
CTAATATATTTACGTAAAACATACTCTAAATACAAATAATTAGCAACTTAAAATATATAAAAACATACTAAAAAATTGATTAATTTCAAATTTCATATGTACCACATAAATTAAAACAGAAACAGTAACATATATTGGGCCCCGTGCTGGCACGGGGTCTCATATCTAGTATATATATATATAAGAGTCTACAAGTGTCTTCGTCAACATGCCTGCTTGTATGACAAGGGCATTTTTGGAACTTTCTACTTTTTCCTTCCTTAAGCCTTTGTATCCTTTTGCTTTAAAGGTGTACTTTTTCCTTATTAAACCAAAAAACCAATCAATATTTACATAATGACTTATATGTCCTAATCAAAAGATTATTCTTTCTCTTGAATTGTGTGGGCCCAACTCATGGGGCTCACTTTTACTATGTCGGCTCATTCAGTTTCCATTTAAACATTTGTATAAGTAGTAGAGTGTAATAGTAATATTTTTCATTACTATTTAGTAATTTTCTTTGTGTTAAATTTATTTCTCTTATTCTTTTTGTTGGTTATAGATTTAAAAATTATATAAATAATATTATAAATTTCAATAATTAACAACATAAATATTTAAAATTTATATAAATTTTTTTTGATTGATTCTTGACATTCTATTGGTACCACATAAAATGGGTTAGATGATAAACATATATTTTTTGAAATTGACGTAAAAAGTACTATAAATCACAAAAATTAACAATTTAAAAAAAAAAAAATACATATAAAAAAATCACTTGACTCTAAAAAGTCTATCAATTCCACATAACTTGGGACATGGAAACTTGGAAAGTAACACATATTATTTGAAAATTACGTTAAAAAGGTAATATAAATTACAATTATTAACTGAAGTTTAACTTTTGAAATCCTATACATGCCACATAAATTGAAATAAAGAGAATAATATATATTATTGTTAAGATTATGTAAAAAAATACTATAAATTACAATAATTAACAACTTAAAATATTTTTAAAGTCATACATATATTATTTAAAAATTACGTTAAAAAGGTACTACAAATTACAATAATTAACAGTTTAATATATTTAAAAGACATAAAAAAGGTTAACTTTTGAAATCCTATATATGCCACAATTGAAACATAGAGAATAATATATATTATTGTTAAAATGATGTAAAAAAGTACTATAAATTACAATAATTAACAACTTAAAATATTTTTAAAGTCATAAATTTTTTAATAACTTCTTAAGTTTCATGAATCACATAAATTGAGACAAAAAAATTAATAACATATATTGGGCCCCGTGCTGGCACGGAGTCTTGTATCTAGTATATATGTACAAATTAATTAGTCTTTTTCTTTCATATTTCCTAGTTTGTATTATTGGGGGAGGTGATTAGGAGGGCAGTTGTTAACTGGCAGCTTCTATTATTTGTAAAAAAAAAAAAAACTTATTTTATATAGTTTTCATATTTCCAATTTTAGGTTTAAAGAATTTAACTTATAGACTATGGTATTGACATGATTAATGTGTACAACATTAATGCATTTTGAATTATTATGGTAGGTCATTTGCTTTTTTCATTTTACCAAACTACCCATAGAAATTTAGGGACTTATTATATGCATAGATCTTGATATGATCCCAGAGGTGCACCAACCCTTCTAGTGGGTGTGCACGTGCACCTGTTAACTTTGGAAAAAATGATATATCTATCTTCAGAAACTGACATAAATTATAATATAATTAACAGTACATCCATAAAAAGTATAGGAGTGCCATTGTACTACTGATACAATCTATAGGATCCACCCGTGAGACATGGATTTGAATCCAGTCAGAGTGTTTATTTTCATTGTTTTTATTTCAAGTTTATTTTAGAGCTCATATTTGAACTAAAATAATATTTGGTGCACCCAAAGTATTTAAATCCTAGCTAGGTTCACCTCTGTATTTATATTTATCAAAAAGTGTTATAATTTATTATTGAAGTTCGTGAATTCAACTTTAGTCAGGTACCATATATCGAGTGAAAATGAAGAAAATATGTATATATTATGTGTGTGTGGAAATAATATATGGTTCTTAGCTAGGAGAGAAGGATCATCATAGAGGATTCTAATGTGACAAACAAGGTCAAGACAGATGTATACTCTATCTGATTGTAACATTTTATCCTATGTCCATAGCCTTTATTCCAGAAAGTTCAGCTATTTCATTACATAATTTGTTATATATAGCTAATAGCATCAGCAATTTTGTACAACTACTTTTTTTCTGTTTTTAACTTCGTGTTCGATATTTATATTTAAGTCGTGCATTGCAGAGTTCAATTTTGAGAACGACATTCTCAAAAGTATTTTTTTTCATTTCCCATTCAAAACTCCTAAACTTCAAATCATCTCACCACATTCCATATTCCTCGGTACAAGGAAGATAAAAACAAAATATGTGGTCTGAACTTTCTCAAGTTTTTTTATATGCAGGGAGAATTCATATAATTAATCTCAACTTACTTGTAATTAAAGAATTTTATTTTTATTTACTAAATACGTAAAAGTAGTTGTTCCTTTTAACATACTGATCAACTATCAATTAGTAGTATTAATTATAAAAAATTATCTGATTAAATTAACATTTGTCTCTCCTCAAGCATGAAAAATTATTTTAGGAAGTTGAATAGTTCTTTTATTAGATCCTAACGAAATTTTCGAATTCATCACTATATATAAATATATATATTTTTACCCTAGAAATATGAAGTTCACTCAATTTTATTTTTAGTTTTGTGGATAGTGAAAACAATATCTTTTCTCGTGATCAATATTTGTTTGGTACGGGAACATGTTATTTTGTACACTATTGGAGAGGCCAATCATGATATATTATGAAAGAATTAAAGTTTTTTTTTTATTGTTAGACACCAAAGGTTATAATGAAGTGGTGCATTTTTAAACTCTTAATTAGAGATTTTAGGTTCAAATCTTGAGAATGATATTGCTTTTGATAGAGAGTGTCTGAATAATTGAATTAGTCGAGTCCAAAAAGAATTCAATACTGAATGAAAAATTAAAAAAATACATACTTAAGATAAAAAACAGAATATACATTGCATTCAAATTTCATAACAAATAAAGAAGACCGGATATGAATTTGAAATTTTAGAACAATAATCTCGTATAACAATAACAATAATCATGTTATGTAAACAAATTATTATATTTCTCAATCATATGAGAATTGAGTTAAAATTAGTGAATACGATCAAACTCGTATGTTAGGAAAAAAAAGGACTACATACTATTAACGCATGCAAAGAAATAGTAATTTAATTTTAGGAAGATGACAAAGACACCATGATTTGAACCTTCACTTTTTGAGCACTATAAACTCTCAATTATAAAAATAATAATAAATAATTCAAAACCAACTAAAAATAGTACCATCATTATAATATGTAAATTATTTAAAATAGTTTCTTGATAATACTTGAAATCTGGATAAGGATTCGAAGTGTTCAAACATGTGAATTTCCGCTAAGGATAATGAGTGGCATTATTCATATTTCAGCTTAGGGAACATGAAATTTGAGATAGGATGTGTTCATCCGAATTAGTATTTTTAATGCGAAATATATATTTATATATTTATACAAATACGTATTAAATGATAGTATTGATTTAAATGATTTAAGTTAATAAATTAATTTTTTATCCATAATTTAGACTAAAATCGACTAATAAATGAATTATAATTCAATCCGTTCAATTTTTATTTTATTACTTATTTTCATAATATACTTAAGTATGTAACGAAACATAGTTATATTTTTCATTATTATAAATTTATAATTATAAAATATCAAATAAAAAATATAAACAAGATTTTTCATGAGTCAAAGTACTCTTGCAAACTTGAGTTGGTTGGGCGGATCTTAATTAATTTTGGCCGTCTTACGTGAAAAAATCTTCAATATTTCAACAATATTAAATTTAAAGTTATGATTATCATAGCATAACAAGTTCATTATTAAAAATTTCAGAGATTAAATTTAAATTCTATTTTATTTTATTTTTGTTTCCTTTTTGGGGTGGGTTTAAGTATGGACAGTATTTGCTGCCTTTGTATGATGTAAAACACACTGGTATATTAAGATTTTTGTGGTATATAACTTGCTAAATTGACGTAAGAGATGACATAAGTATTGTTCAAGAACTTTTAGAATTATCAAAAAAAATAAAAAAAATTCTTATGGTTTTGTGTGAGCCGTGAGCTATATTTGGATTTTGTATTAACAACAAGACTTTGTAAGTATGACATGTGTCTAGTTAGCCTAAAGAAAATACACTTTCTGTTTCAAGTTTGATAGAAGTGGAGTTGTGGGGTTGGGCTATGTGGAGTCTTTTTTATCGGTAATGAAAATAATCGTCCCTTAATCGAATTGAAATTAAGAGGTAATTCAATTTTAAAGAAATGTCATTGTGTAAAAAGATCTTCTTCTTTCTATTATTTGTTTTGATCCAAGAAATAGACTTGTGGCTAGCCAAAACACACAATTATCTTAATTTTTAATGGTCCTTTAATCGAATTAATTAAAATTATGAGACAATTCAATCTTAAAGAAAATTCATTGTGCTTAAAAGTCTTCATTTATTTTGGAAATTATGAGATAGTTTGATGAAAAGTCATTGTGTTAAGAGATTTTCGATCTCATATAGATTTTTAGGTTTGTCTTGGTCCAAAGAAATGGACTTGTGACTAACCAAAACTCACAATTAATCAATTATGTATACCTTTTATTTTAGTTAGGATTATCTATATGAATCTTTTTATAATTGACAAGAGGCCTTTATATATGTATGTGTAACAATTAGACACATCTAGTGTGTTGGGGGAGTCTTTCTTTATGTTCCTTTGATATCTAATATGATAGAAGTGAAGACATGAGGGTGGGTGTAGGGGTTTTAAATTGCGGGATTAGGTTGAATTTGAATGTATAAAAATGAAATTAGTTGATAAATCAATAATTTATCATCCCACTTTATAAAACTTATAAACTAGATTAAAATAGGTTGGGTTAAGTTAGGCTAAATATGTGTCATATCTCAATTCGTTAAATTATGACAAAGTTTTAAACATTTCTTTTAGTTTTCTAATAATTTGTAATTATTACCAAAAAGATTAACAATTTTTTCGTTAATATGACTATATTTAATTGTTAACATGTCAAGCAAAAAGTTATTTTTCAAATGCTTTTGACAATTTTTTTCATAAGTTAATCTAGACTAATATCTCATCAAAGTAAGTCAATTTTTAGATAATCTGAATTGGAGAAATCAAATGAAGTGAGTTAATTAATAATAGAGTTATTAACTATTCCAATTTGCCCGGCTTTTGAGTTTTAGGACCTTTAATTAGGTTGGACTTGATCCAAGAATGGACTCATAACAAATCACAACCCCCCCTCCCCCTCCCCCCACCTTAATAAAGTGTAATATGTTAAACTCTGATATAATATAAACCTATTTTAATAATGATATATCGAATATTAATATTACGTTTATAGAAATTAAAGTTTTAATATCGTATTGAATATTACCGTTCATAGAAAACCTTCACATCTCTTGATTCTTTTGATTTTTTTTACCTAACATTCAAGTTTTATGTATTACAGAGTTTATTTCTGAAAGCAACAACTCTTTCAACGGAATGTTTTTCATTCCCAAACCTCTTCACATTTCTCATTAGACACGGTTATACACAATAGCAATATATCACATATTAACACACTCTACTCGAATAGACATCTTTTGAACTCATGCCAAGTACATAAAAGATATAAAGTGAATTTTAATCTATCAAATGATAACGTAACCTAGAATAAAATGTCACTAAAGTTTGTGAACATGTGAGAACTTATCACTTGTGGCTGTGGGGCACCCCCACTAAGAGGTCGATCTTATTGAAAGTGAAAGGGCATGCGAGAACTTTGTTATATTCAGAGTCGGATTCCGAATTTAAAGATAATATACATATTATCAAAGGTGGGTGCATGTTAATTGATGCAATGCCATTCAATTATTATTTTATTAAAAATATATATTAAACACATATTAAATAATGTTGTTTAACAAGGTTCATTGCATGATTTGATGGTTGTGACTTGTGAGCATCACTTTGTACATTAAAATGTCGTTGAAAATCTAGAAAAAAATTTCTGTACAAATAGTTTTCAACAAGTATATTTCGCTTGAATTTCATAAAAAAAAATCATGAAAAATACGCGTATTTTTAGTAACAGATTTCATTTAAAGGAATTGAATGTGCCTTTACAAGGGACACACGTAGCCTCTCCCCAAAAATTTATGAAAACTTTGCATATCTAATTTTCTTAGAATAAGACAATTTAAGTATATATTATGGTCCAGACCCAATAAAATGATTTAAGACATGCTTGCCAGAAAGTTTGTTCTTTTGTAATGTGAATTCTTCAACTAGAAAGGGACTATAGGTTTTTAACTCCAATGTAATGTTACAATCAACTAAACTCCTTTTGATCTTGTCCCAGTTTCTGTGACATAATTTGAATTTCAAGAGTTAATTTTTTTAAAAATTTGATCATGATTTCAGATATCGAGTCTTGAGCTTTTTGAAAAAAAAAAAAACTATATATTTTGAAAGAGCATAAAAATATATATTATATGTCACAAGATAATTTAAAATACTCTAACGACATATGAAAATATTACAAACTCAAAGTCAAAGAAAAACATTTTTGATTATCGATAAATTGGAACAGAGGGGAGGTGCTATGCTATTTCAATTTATTTATCCTAATTATATAAAAAGTATGTCACAAATTCATTTCTTGAGAATTCTTCAAAGCCAAAAAAAGTTATTGCATATTGAATAGTCACTTTTAGGGATAATAAATATAAATATATAGAAAACAAAAAAAAAGAGGCTATTCGTAAGAGTGTCATTTTCTAAATGAATTTTTCACTTAATAATTCAATATTAAAATAAAAAATCTATATGTAATATATATTATATGGAGTACAATAATATTTGATAAGCTTTTTAAGTCTCCAATAATTTATTGACGTTTAGCAATGAAACACATGATCTAATTTGCTTTATATTATAGTACGTAGAAGAGGGGATCTTTCTATTCACCTTAAAGGAATGCCTAATTTCTTCCTTTTTTGATACCTAGTTTGACACAATAATTAAGTGGAGAAGTGGAGGTGGGTCTATTAGGACCTTTAGGTAGGACTCAGCGACGGAATCAAGATTTATTATGATGAGGGTTCAAAATATAAAGAAATAAACACACGAAGAAGTTGAAAGAGGTTCAACATCTATTATATAAACCTAAACATAATTTTAATCATGTATAAATAGTATAATTTTCTATCGAAGGAGGTTTGAATGAGGGGATCTATTATATATACCTAAATATAATTTTAATCATGTATAAATAGTATAATTTTCTGTCGAAGAAGGTTTGAATGCTTCCCCTCAGCCCACTCCTCCCCTAGTTGGACTTGGTCCAAGAAATATTTATTAGACTTGTAATATACCAGCTTTAATGCCATCATATCGAATATGTTGTTTTACCAATTTTAATGACATCGTATTAAGTATTATATTCAAGAAATTGTGTTCATTATATTCGATACACTAATGTGTTACACTTAGTATGTCACATGATCATACACTCCGCTAGAATTAGTAGCTTTTCAACTCATGTTAAGTCAATTAATTTATGTGTTGAAAAGCTACGAATTTTGACTCATGCTAAGTGCAGCCAATGTGTGACTATTGACAATTTTGGTTGTGGAATTTCTGTCTTAGGGGATAAGTTTTGAGTCTAGCGAACTAATTTATGTATTTAAGTTGAAAATCGTAAAAGGATGAATCCATTATCAGAGGCGGGACATGAGTCCGTCTCTGCTCATCATATTTGAGTTTCAAAAATTGCAATTAACCTTTGAAATTAGTTCTAATCGAATTTATCGATCATTAAAAAGAAGACTCAGGCTAAGTGCATAAAAGATATCGAGTGAATTTTTGACACCGACTAAATTCATTAAAATGATATCTCAACATCATGATTGATTTATAAAATCAATTGTAGACAAATTTTTCGATCATAAAAAACTCACGTACACGACAGACATAAAGTGGATTTTGCCACTGACTTAAATCTATCAAAATTGATAAACCTAAAATGTCACTAATGTTGGCGACTATGTGAGAACTTGTCACTTGTGGGCTATCCCCATTAAGGTCTATTTATAAAAAAAATAAAATCTCCAAGAACTTTGCGTATCTTATTTTTCCATTGAGCAAGACAATTTGATAATTCTAAAAATTTAAAATAATATAAAAGCTATTATATCATATGGTTCATAGCTAATAAAATAATCAAAAGGAAGGCCTTCCAGAAGTTGTGATCTTTTTAAAATGTGAATTATTCATTAGACAGGGACTTCGGGTTTAATATTAACTTAATGAATATTAGGTAAGTCGGATATACGTTTTTCGTATTGAAATTTGAAATTTGAAATTTGCATTGATAAAACACTCTATAATGAAAAATGACTTTATGTCTAGAGACTTGAGGTCAAGATATTAAATTAATAATAAAAGAGTATTTACTATTCAATCATAATGCTTTTTGATATTCTTTTCTATGAAATTTGTGCAAATGTTATTAAATTTTTAGAATTATGCCTAATATTTTACATTCGCTCTGCTTTAACTGTGTGGAACATATTAAACCTTCCAAGGCTTTCACGTACGAACATGTAATTAAGAGTAAAATAAAAATTTTAAAATTATATAATTATTAAGTGTCATAAATAACCACTATGATAAATTTGTTTGTTTTTTCCACTAATCTAGCAGCCGGTATACGATAAATGATCTTTTTCAGTGAAAATAAAGAATCTGGACAATGTTGGAGTAATAAAGTAAGAAAAAAAACGATTAAGACTTTGATTAATTAATTCTCAATATTCTTACTTCCAACAAATTAAAGATTGATGTCTTTGTCTGAGCAATTAGGTAATGATTCAAAATTAATACAATTATTAAGCTTGTAGTTTGGCCTGGTAACACTTTAGAAATAAACAAAAAATTTAGACAAGGTGAATTAGTTAGATTGCAATTTATATTTTAATAGTAAGAAGTTGTTCATTTACTCCTATTTTTTTTGGTCTATATTTTTTTAATTAATTCAGAGAAGTTGCAGTTGGCTATTTATGAATATATTTGTCCTGCTGTAAAAAGAGAAGAAAAAGAAAACTCTAGCTATTTTTAATAGGGAAAATTACGCGGTTAAGCAAACTTATATTACTTAATTACTCATCATAACTATAGTTTGCTATAATTACCACTCACGACTAACATTATACATTAATTATGTGGACTGACTTCGAGTTTGTATAATTAACCACATTTGTATATGTATAATATAATTCGCCAGAATATACAAATAGATATGTATAATATACAATTATCTAACCGATATACATATACAATTCACCTTTCTCCCACTCTTTGCCCTCTCTCATTGGCCTCTCTCCTCCTTCTCCCAATCTCGCTTGCCATATATACAAATGCATATGTATAATATACAGTTATCTAACCGATATACATATACAATTCACTTCTCTCCCACTCTCTGCCCCTCTCTCCTCCCTCTCCCATTCTAGCTCGCCTCTCTCCTCCCTCTCCCAATCTCGCTCGCCTCTCTCCTCCCCCTCCCAATCTCGCTTGCCATATATACAAATACATATGTATAATATACAATTATTTAACCGATATACATATACAATTCACCTCTCTCCCATCTTTGCCCTCTCTCCCATCTTTGCCCTCTCTCACTCGCCTCTCTCCTCTCTCTCCCAGTCTCGCTCGCCTCTCTCCTCCCTATAACATGTAACTACGAATTGTAATTATCAAACTATAGCCATGGAGAGTAATTAGACTATTTTTGAGTGGTTATATGTGAAAGTTCCTATTTTTAATATTAGTTTGTTATACCTTTCATTTAGAATAAATTATCCGAAACAATTTGATTTGACAATTCATTATTAAAAAAAAAAAGAAAAAGAACAAGCCCACTGCACAATCATGTCAAACCAAAATTCTCTTTTATTTTGTAATCAAACAAGCCCACGGCCCAATACTCATCCTCATTTTCTTTTTAAATGTTATATACTGGTCTTTTCTAAATTTTGTACTATAACAAAAAAATAGATTTTGAATTACGAATAACAAAAAAAATTTAAATTTTATACTATAACAAAATAGTAAGTTTGAATTAAGTTTTTCTTGTTGGAAAAGCTTGAAATTTTTTGTCAAATCACCATAACTATATAATTTCCCCTCTTTTTATTTTTATTTTTACAACATTTTGTTTAATTTTAGAAGTGTTCCAATAAAGTTTTTATTTGTATTGATTTGATTTATATCCCAATGGGTTAATGCTCATTTACCCCTTGTTTCTCTTTTTGCCTATATTTGTTTTTTTTATTAATCTAGAAAAGTTATAATTGGTCATTTATGAACATATTTGTCCAGTTGTGAAAAGAGAATAAAAAGGGGAAAATATTAACTTATTTAAGAATATTTTGACCATTTCTCCTTAAATGAAACTAGTAAATATGATATGTATTATTTTTCCTAAAAATTTTGATCAATTTTCCAAAATTGATTTGTAACATAAAAATTTTAATTACCGTCGTATCTCCACCGTTCCAATTGTATAAACAACCTCTGATTTTGCCTATAAATCCTCTTCCAATTGTATAAACAACCTCTGCTTCATTCCTCTTCCAAGTTTCAATTACCGTCGTATCTCCACCGTTCAACCACCACCAAACTGCCGTAAGCTCCATCATCGATGGAGCCAAATTAACTGCAAAATTCTTTTGATCACTCAGCGAATTCTTCATCAAACAACTCGAGGCTTCCTATCAAAGGTGTGTTTAGATCTGTTTGATTTTGGATTGAAATCTCATTTCTTTTGGGGGATTTTTTCTTGTGTGGTACTACAATGGCTACGAGTAGGGCTTTTTCTGAAGAATCATTAAGAGAGATTCTATTGAGTTTGCCTGTGAAATCGTTGCTAAGATTCAAATGTGTATGCAAAAATTGGGGCAGTCTTATCAATAACCCTAGCTTTACTATAGACCACTTGAATTTAAGTAAGAAGAAGAAGCCTCCGCAACACTTGATTTATGATTATGGTGCAGCCGATGATGCCCCTACTGTTACTTTGGTTTCCGATAAGGGTATAGATGAACAAAATTTCCAAAGGTTTGGAGATAATATTACCAACATGTTAGGTTCTATTGATGGCGTGTTTTTCATAGAAAGACAAATTGATAATGCCATTTTGTGTACATTATGGAATCCAGCTAACAGAGAGGTGAGACACCTCCCTGCCACCACAATTAGCTTTGAATATTTTATAGGTGATCGCCATTTAGTGTTCGGATTAGATCCTATGACTAAGGATTATAAAGTGATTTATTATAATCACATGGAAGAATATGCAGCGATCTACTCATGTTCTAGGGATTCATGGAAAATATTCAAACATAATCTAGACGTACATCAAAATCCTAGTACGTGTGTACGAAACTTTTATAGCAGTGTTGATTATCTGAATGGATATTATTATTGGCTGATAAAGGATGTCAAAAATAAACTTAGAATTCTTTCATTTGACTTTGGGAATGAGGTGTTTGTAGAGATGGAAGGGCCACCACGTGGTCACGAGGATTATAGTTGGTCGGCAGAACTGATGTTGCTTGGTGACTCCGTTGGCATCTTGAACTCTGTCGACGGGTTTGTTAATGATGTATGGGTAATGATACAACTAGGCGTTTGGAACAAACTTCTGACCATTCATCTCACTACGCCTACTAAGTCATTTTATGACAACTCTTTTATTTTGGTAACTAAAAGTTCCCGGCTGGTCTCATATAATGTTAGGACAAACAAGACGAGGCTTTTTGAATATCGTCATCCGGGCCTGAAGTCGAATCCACAGTGTGGTGGCTGTGGGGTTTACTATTATAAAGAGAGCTTAGTAACAATTAAACGACAAGGGAATAGTGAGCTCCACCTCAGTCGTTGTTTGACAAAAGTGATGAACATATATTAAATTTCAATAAGAGCTTTAAGCATATTGGATAACATTTACTACATGTTATTTATTTATGGTTCATTCTAGCTTTAATTATGTGCAATATGAGATTACCGTGTGTAATAGTAGTGTTTTTATACTCTAAGTTGTTGGTGATTGTGAGCATTTTAATTTTTATTAAAGTGGCTCATCCCAAGTGTCTTTTAATTGATGTTGCATCTGTTATTGACATTGTTAGACATAAAATTACCTTTTATTTTCCTTATAACTCTTGCATTGTTAATGTGAAGACAGTCGTCGAGGCAGCTGGGATTCCATTGTTTTGGCTTGTTGGACTGAGAATGTGTGCATATGCCCATATGCCCATATAGGACTGAGAATGTGTGTTGTTGCGTGTATGCTCACATAGGACTGAGAATGTGTGTTGTTGCGTGTATGCTCACATAGGACTGTGAATGTGTGTTGTTGCGTGTATGCTCACATAGGATTGAGAATGTGTGTTGTTGGCTTTGACTAATACTAACTTGTAATGAGCAAAAATAAGTAAATGACGACTTAAATATTTATTCACAAATTGTGTGAGAATTCATAGCTTTTCAACCCAAATGCAGCTCGTAGAGATCATTATCTCAATTGGCAAATTATAGGTTGAGAAACTTCACTCTAGCCTCAAGCAAACTATTTTTTGTATATAAATTGTAAATAGTTGTTGTTTTACGTAACATCTAGGGCTTCCTTGCGATTGTATGAATATGTTGTCATTTTCCTGCACAATGAAAATAGAAACAATTATAGTGTACGTGATGATGACAATTATTTAATTAAAAAAAAAAACTCTACTATGAGTATTTGTTTGTAATAAATAAAAACTTCCTGCTGATTTAAAAATTAATTGATCGATATATACATATATTCCCACGTACGTCTTTAATTTGACGACATGAGCAAATAAAATTATTCATCCACATTATAATTTAAGTAAGTGCATCATCCACAACATAATAATAATATTTTAAAGGAATAACGTAGACTCATCCACAACATAATATATTATTAATATTGTTTTAAAAGGAACATAGACGACAGAGATGATATATATTAGCTAGTCTCCGATAAGCAAGCTTCTTTGATCAGTGATAAATTGCCTGAAAATTAATTAATTAGATGAATGCAATTAGGGAGGGTATTTTAATTAAGATCATATAATAGTAATTACCGTAGTTGGAAATACGAGATTGTTTCCTCTTGTGGCTGTACTGGTGGGGAAAGATATAAATGTGTTATCCAAGCAAAGCAAAAATGACTATTGTTTGGCAAATCCCGTTAAAATAATCAACATCTGGGACGATGTTTGATGTGCAATACCCATTCTTTAGGTTCCTTTCATTTAACCACTGTATAGTATAGTATATAATAGTATTAGAAATCATATACTATAGAAAAATAATAAAATTAATAATTATATATAGGTTTGTCGTCGTACCACTTTATCGACCGTATTTGGTTAGCATTCCATGGATTGTGAACTGCAACTTAGATATGAAGAGCTTGCAATGTACATTTGACCTCCCACAATAGGTTGGAGGCCATTGTAACGTAATAAACAAGATTAACTCCATAGTTTATCTATCAATATTATAATACTGTAGTAATATATATATATATATATATATATATATATATATATATGCATGTCTCACTACCCTATTTATACTAACATTATCAACTCTCAAACACAACATACTCTTTTTGCCTATATTTTTTTTTTATTAATCTGGAAAAGTTATAATTGGTCATTTATAAATATATTTGTCCAGTCTAGCGAATTAATTTATGTATTTAAGTTGAAAACCGTGAAAGGATGAATCCATCATCAGAGGCGGGTCATGAGTCCGTCTCTGCTCATCATCTTTGAGTTTCAAAAATTGCAATTAATCTTTGAAATCAGTTCTAATCGAATTTGTCGATCATTAAAAAGAAGATTCATGCTAAGTGCATGAAAGATATCGAGTGAATTTTTGACACTGACCAAATCCATTAAAATAATATCTTATAGACGAATTTTTCGATCATAAAAAACTCACGTGTACAATATAGGTGCTTTTAATGCTGCCTTTAGCGGAAAACGGACTTAATGGGCAGACATAAAGTAGATTTTGCCACCGACTTAAATCTATCAAAATTGATAAACCTAAAATGTCACTAATGTTGGTGACTATGTGAGAACTTGTCACTTGTGGGATATCCCCATTAAGGTCTATTTATAAAATGGTAAAATTAATAAAATCTGCAAGAACTTTGCGTATCTTATTTTTCTATTGAGTAAGACAATTTGATAATTCTAAAAATTTAAAATAATATAAAAGCTATTACACTACAAAAAAAACTCCAAATTGCCAACATATTTTACTAACTACTTAAGTTGGTAAGTATTCTACTAACAAATTACCAACATATTTCTAACTGAATTATATTTTAAAACTTAACAACGAAATTCTAACAGATTACCAACCAAAATCTTACTAAGTATTTTAGTTGGTAAATACGGCGGGAAAAAATGGCGCCAAATTTAGCAGCATTCTATCAATTGATTACCAACTGAAATATTATTAACGCACACCTTTTGTTGGTAATATTACCAACGAAGTATATATCGGTTGGTAAATATGACAAAAAAATTATTTATATAATTTATTAAAATATTACCAATGAATTACTAACCAAACATTTACCAACAACTAGATGGTGTTGCTAAATTTACCAATAAAAAATAAATGTGTTGGTAATTTAGTAACAAAATGTAATTTGTTGGTAAACTTGCTAATCAATATCCAATTAGTTGAAAATTTTGCCGACGAATAAAGATTGTATTTAGTAAATAACTAACATCATTAAAATAGTTGGTAATATACCAACTGATCATTAATCCATTGGTAAAATTTACCAACATATTAATTATTAATTGGTAATATTACATATGAATGTTTAGTTGAATATTAACTATTACCAACTGTGATAAAATTTATTGGTAAATTATTAATTACTAACTTATACTTGAATAGTTGATAAATTTACCAATTGCGGTTAAATTTTTTGGTAAATCAGCGTCTAGTGTTGAGGCTTTCATATTCAGTTTGTGTCGTTAGGCGTTTTAACTTTTAAATTTTAGCCAAAACTTGACTTTGGTCAATATTTTTGGTAAACGTGTTCAGATTAGAACTCTGTCAGTGTCATTAGCTTCGAAAGATCATTTTTTATCTAACAGGAAGGTTGATTCAAGTTTTGAGGCTTCCGTTTTTTGTTTGTGCCGTTAGGTGTTTTAAATCTTATGTTTTGGCCAAAATTTGACTTTGGTCAATATTTTTGTGAACGTGCTCAGATGAGAATTCCGTCAGCGTAATTAACTCCAAAGGTCATTTTTTATCGAATAGGATGGTTGGTTCGGATTTTGAGCCTTTCATTTTTAGTGTGTGCCGTTAGGTGTTTTAACTTATAAATTTTGGCCAAAATTTAACTACGGTCAATATATTTGATAAACGTGCTCAGATGAGAATTTCGTTAGTGCATTTAGATGCAGAAGATCATTTTTGATGTAATAAGATAGAGGGTTCGGGTTTTGAAGCTTCCGTTTTTAGTTTGTACCATTAGGCATTTTAACTTTTAAGTTTTGGCCAAAATTTCACTTTAGTCAATATTTTTGGTAATCGTGCTCAAATTGAAATTTTGTCACCGCGGTTAGCCATATAAGTTCAGTTTTGGTCTCATAGGATGGTTGGTTCGGATTTTGAAACTTTTATTTTCAGTTTGTGTCGTTAAGCGTTTTAACTTTTGGCTAAAATTTGAATTAGGTCAATTTTTTTGGGAAGCATGCTCAAATTTGAATTTCGTCAGCGCGGTTAGCTCTGGAAGGTGATTTTTCGTCTTATAGGATGATTGGTTTGGATTTTGTTAAGTATTTTAACTTTTAACTTTTGGCCAAAATTTGACTTTGCTTAACATTTTTTGTAAACGTGCTCTGATGAGAATTTCGTCAGCGATTAGCTTCGGAAAGTCATTTTTATATCTAATATTATGGTTGGTTCAGGTTTTGAGGCTTCTATTTTCAGTTTGTCTTGTTAGGCGTTTTAACTTTTAAGTTTTGGCCAAAATTTAGATTTGGTCAATATTTTTGGTAAACGTGCTCAAATTAAATTTTTTGATATAATGATATGTGTCATATTGAGATTAATTTAACTTGTTATCATAGATTTTGCATTGTTTCATTCAAATATGATTTATAAAATTGATATTAATATTTTTGGATTTATATTCGTGCTCTTAGATTTTTAAATGCAATAAATTAATAAATATGTTACTATTGAATAATCATTCAGTTAATAATATTTTGAACATATTGTCAATCAATTACTAACCTAACATTGAACTTGAATGATATATTACCAACAAACTAACAATCAATTAATAAATTTATTAGAAAAACAAATAATCATACTAACGTATTTAAAATTTATTACCAACAAGGGTTGTGGTTGAGTGGTAAGTACTCCTTCATCCTTAACCAAGAGGTCTTGGGTTTGATTCCCCTTGGATACGGAGTCGTCTTTGTTAGGGAGCGCTTTACCCCCCAATGTGGGACTTCTCGGCGTGAATCCGGATTTAGTCGGACTCCAATGTGGGTACCGGACACCGGATGGGAAACCAAAAAAAAAAAAAAAATTTAAAATTTATTTATTGGTAAATTACCAACATAAATTTTCTGTTACTAAAATTGCCAACCAATTACCAATGTATCTGGAAGTTTAGTATCAGACATTTGTATAATGAAGAAAAAAATTTATTAACTCCTTTTCAATTCATTAGTAAAGGTACTAACGATATACTAACCAAAAATTAATTGGTGAATTTACTAACGGAAATTTCAGGGCCATGTTTCAAAATTTTGTAACAACATCTTTGGTGTTTACCAACTGGTTTTTGGTTGGTAAGTTTACCAACAAATTAAAATCGGTTGGTAATATTTACCGACGAGCCTTTTAGCAACGGATTAATATAAGTTGACATTTGGTTGGTAACTCAATTTGCCAACCAATTTGATCAATTTACCAACATTTTTTTTTTTTTTTATAATTGGGGTTCCTTTTGTAGTGTTATATATATATATACTAGATATAGGACCCCGTGCCAGCACGGGGCCCAATATATATATATATATAATATTTAATTTTTTATTTAATTTTTTTTAATTTATGTCATATTATGGAATTTGAGAAGTTATTGAAAATTTTATATGATTTTTAAAATATTTTAAATTGTTAGCTATTGTGATTTGTAGTACTTTTTTTAAACATAATTTTGAAAATAATATTTATTACTCTCTTTGTTCTAATTTATGTGGCACATGTAGAATTTCAAATATTAACCC
>JAJOOE010013566.1:0-23622 GCA_036250405.1 Solanum raphanifolium
TATTATTATCTATGTTTATCTATTGAGAATTGTTGAAGAATTGAGGAATGGTGATTGTGGCTTTGGAAAAGGGTAAGTTGACCTAACTTCATTGTTAATGTAGAATTGATATAGAATTGTGATAGATTGATGTGTGATCCACTTATGGTAGAGGTGTTTACTTATTGGATGTATTATGATTATGGCCTTGAAGGCATTATATGAGGAATTGAAGTGTTGACATGATATCATATATGTGAATGTGATGTAAAGGATTTGAATGAGAATCTAATGAAGTAAAGGTAATCATGTTGTGAATATAACTGTGTTCATGTGATCCCAAGGTGATCTTGAATAAAGTATTATTGTATTGTGATTAAAAGTATGTTCTCTCTTAACACTTATGAATGAAGATGATGGAATGTGACGTGCCTTATATTGTTGAATGTCATATGTTGACTTGGTAGACTTAGGTGCTCTTCTTGATAAATGAAAAGCTATGTTGAATATAAATCGATAGGCTATGGCATTCCTTTCATATGTAAGTGATGAACTTTGTTTCTGAGCTGGGTAGTGTCTGGTAATTTATGCATATCTTGTTCTCTAGAACTTCGTTTACAATGAATAAATATGATTTAGAAAGCTAACTCGTATACCTACAACTCTTATGTTTATGTAAAACGCTAATTTAACTATTATGGACACGAAATATGGGACACACCTTAGGGCAAGTTCTGCCCAGATTTTGGAAATTGAAATCCTGTATGATCAGCTTCTAGTGTTTTGAATATATATTTTTGTAAAAAATATATTTTGCGGTGATTCTTGTTTGTTTGCAACCTTTAGAGATGTACCTACATCTTTCATGAAGGTTATAAAGTTTAGTTTTGCCATTTTCCTTTTCAAATCTAGCTTGTGACTTGAGGTACCAGGCTGGACAGATTAACTGTTTTGGGAGCATAGTTGTATTTGTACATGCTAAGCTTACTTGTGATGATGATCCTGTTTTACGTCAACATTATTGAGCTTCTAGAAGTTAAAGAAGTTATGTAATTGTATTTTTAAGGTTGTATATACTCGTGAACAAGTTGAGGACCTTGAAACGTTGGTTGGTCTTCGGTCTGAACTCGCAAAGTTGTGTTGGATTGTTTCTTTGCTAAAGCACTGAGATTGTGTATAAACTTGTACTTGCACTCTTTTAACTGCGGAAATATTTGAAAGTTGATCTTGGTACCTTGGCTACCTCTTGTAACCTTGCATTGTCATGTTGGTATCCTTTAAGACGTTAAAGACGCTCATGTAACTCTCCCATTTGTACGGATTGTTTGATCACCTGGCACTCTTGTTGGGACCTTGTCCTTCTTGTGACTGTGACTTTGTCACTCTTGGCATGCCTCTTGATTCGGATCATTTGCCATATTGACTCTGGATTTTTAGTCAGTCTTATGAATGGAAGTTGTCCATTTTAAGTACGAATTAGAAAGCCATTTTTAATATGGTTCTTGGTTCTCTTGATTATTGGGCTTTGACCCTTCTTGATACAGGGCGTCATCCCTTCTTGATATTTGCTTGTGCTTGGTGTGACGACATGATGTATATATTGGGCGAGCCTTGTTATTGAATCTCTTGGAAATTGGTGCTATGAGCCTTCTTGACACTTGAATCTTTAAATGTAGAACTTGATGCCCTTAATGTGAACTCTAGTTACTTGATAGGTTCTATACCGTGTAGGTAGTAGTATGGGATGCTATCTACACATAGCACGAGTAGCCTTTGAAGGTGCTAAAGTGAGTTCTCTAAGTCTATATGACTAAAGTGTGAAGTCCCCTAAATGCATGAATGTGTCCTAAATGACTTTAAAGAAGAATGTTGACTTATTGTCTAAATAATTTGTTGAATGAATAACTTATGTTAATGAAGTGAGTTACTTAGTATGTTACCTTGAAGCATGATGGTTCTTGTCTATAATAGCCTTGAGGAACACTTAGGTGTGTATGAAAAGGTTGTATGGGCGACCACTTCATGTCTCACTCAAGTGTGTCTTAGGGTAACTTTAGATAAGGGTCCTTGGATGATTAAATGAGTTACTTGGTGAAAATGTTGAGGATGTCTATAAGGTGGTTAATGTCTTATATGTTGGTTATGTTCTATAATATGTCTAATATGTCAATGTTCATGAAGTTTTACTAAAATGACATAAGGCATGACTTTCAATCAAATGTCCTTTTTAGCATGTTTTTGCATGGTTTCCATACTTAGTACTTAATTGTGCTAACCCTTTTCTTTCCCTTTTGACTAAAGTGTAGGGATTTGGAGATGTTGATATTACATGGTTGATGGATAGGTTTCTAAGGTGTTTGAAGATGAAGACTTGGTGAGTCCTCATAGATTCGAGGACAATAACTAACATGTTCCTTTATGTCTTGTAGTTTTGTTATAGTTTTGAGTGGGCTTAGTCCCAATGTTGTATTCAAGTATTAGATGGTTTTGAGACATCTTGTATAAAGTCTAGAAAGTCTTCCGCTTGCTATTTAAAGAAAGTATCTTCGTGTGTGAAGAAAGTTTTAAATTCTCCTTTATTTATTTATTTATTTTTTAAGTATCGTATGCACTGAATGATCCATGAGGCTTGTATTTGACCTCTTCGAGGTCGAATACGCCGGTTATGACTAGGGGGTGCTCTCAGGTCGTGATAAAGAGTATGTTTTATTTATTTGAGCATGAGTATATTATTGGGAGTAGTATTGAGCACCGATATGGGGATGAGTTTAGACAACTCTAAATCCTCATAAACCATGTATGCCAACATGAGTAAAAGATCGTACTTTTTAGATGAATCCTAATTTCTTAGAAATCACTTAGTTAAGAGGTTCTATACCCCGACACGGTATATGACAGTTCTGGAAGTGTGGGCGAGACGATGTATCATCACGTAGCTCATAGTGATGGTTGTCGGTTAGAAAAACTCCTAAATAAAGTTAAGGTGTATTTACTATACCACTTATTATGTTGAGTTTCAGAGATGAGTAAGTATTTTTGTAAAGTTTAAATGATTTCATTCCGTTGATTCTTTACATTCAGTTGAGTTTATGTTATATTTATTGCAGTCCTTTCATTGAGTTATTTCGCTTCGGCTATATTACATACTCGTACATTCAATGTATTAATGTCATTCGACCTGCATCTTTTAATGGTGCAGATACAGGCATTTAGAATCCTCAATAAAAGTTCATTGAGATCACTTTATCCGCTCGTCAGCTTTTGAGTGAGGCCTTCTTGCTTTCGGAGGACTCCAGTTTTGTGAGTTATTAGTATTAGTTTTTGAGATGTCATGGGTCTTGTCCCAACATCCTTCTTTAATAGGAGAGGTTTCATAGATAGACAGAGTCGAGGTGTCTCTTAGTATTTACTTTCTTTTGAGTTGTTTTACAAACTACAAGTATTGCTATTGAGTATTTTCCAGACTTTATGAGATGAGTATTTGAGTTTAACTGATTTAATTCTTTTTTGAGCTTATCATTGCTCGAGTAAGTCTTCCACTAAGTAGTCAGCCAGGACAAGAATTCACTTCGGGACCAACAATGGTTCTCGAGTGTCGGTCACATCCAGGATGTAGGCTTGAGGAGTGACAGAAACTTGTACCAAGCGTGGTACCCAAGCCAACTAATATAGAACTTCTATCAGGTGTGGTACCCGAGCCAACCAATAGATATCCGGTACCCAAGCTAACAAAAAAATGTACCAAACGTGGAACCCGAGCTAACCAAAGTCACAAACAAACACACATCACAACCACAATGAATACAATCCCACTTGTAAGACCACAAGTGATTAGACAAGTTCATTGCATGAGATTGACATATCATTTCACATTTATTCTTTTTTCTCCCTAATCATGTATTGTACCAGTAATACTAAGGAAACTATTTACACACATAACATAGATTGGAACAACCATCACCTACCTAAATTAAGCGCAGAATGCTCTACTGAGCTTGAGTCTTTCCCTTGTTATGAAGTCTAACTTGTTCTTGATCTAGAAATAATAACACAGCATAAAATCAATGCACAATAGCCAAAAAAATTCATGGATTATCTCTTAATCCCAACCCCAAATCTACCTCATGTTGATCCCGCCAAACCCGAGACTTTTCCCCACCGCTAATTCACCTAGCACTACAAATCTTTATGGTTATACTAGTGAATTATGATTATATAGTCGTGAATAAACATTTTATAACAAAGTTTAAGGGCTTCTACATTCAACAATCTTATCGTACAAAGTTTTCCATTCTAACTCAAAGGACTAAGAATCAAAATACCAAGTTCGGGAAGCAATTACTTACTTTTACCAAAGACCCTGATGGAAAACTAATAACAATTTCCCTAAGTCACCTTTGCACTTCACCAAATGTTCTTGCGTAAGAATGAGCGGTTTTAGGGAGTTTTTTTACATTTACTATGACTTACCGTACCATAGCGGTCCAATCTCGTTATAGCAGCGCTGCCGTAGCGAGACTGCCCTCTATAGCGGGAATTTCTTCGACCATTGTAGCGGCTGACATGGGATAGAATCTCAAAAATCCTCCCAAAATTTTCCATTTCACAACACATCATCAAACCTTGACGTTCCAAACCAAACTCTTCACGCCGAGTTCGATATCGGGAGTTCTACTCACCCGAGTTCAATTCAGAAAAGTCGTATGAACTTCTTAATGTCATGGCTAAAAGGACATTTAGCTTCAACTTAGACATTTTACCCAATACTTTGTTGAATTACCCTAGACTTCACCTCTCTAAGGTTTCATCTGAGTCTAGCCTAGCCTGAAATCTCAACTCTCCAACCCATAAGTTTTCTCACTCAATTTGTTTTACGATTAGCTCACTCATAACGATAGGAAGGGTTGTTACATTCATTTTACCTATTTTATCCCGAAATAAGTTGTCCAATATTATTATTCCATCCAAAGGTAGGAATAACTTATCGCAATACTAATTATTAATCATGCAATAAGTTATCTCATACTTTATAACAAAAAAGGGATTAAAGGATACTCAAAAGTTATCTAAGAATTAACTTCCCTTATCCATCATAAATATTTATACTAGATTAAAAAAATTGTGTTTTAATAATATATAAAATAAGAATTGGAGAGTTAAAATAAAACAAAGTTGAATTGATGTGCCAAGACGAAATCTATATATATATATATATGGCGCTCTCTAAGGCCTGGATTTCTATTATTATTATTTTTTGTGGTATTTTTGAGATTTTTCTTCACTTTAAAAGACATAAAATATTTTTTAAAACTCTCCACATTAAAGCATAAACATAAAAGCTTCAGTTACCAATTCTTTACAATAAAATTCATTTTAATTGTAAGTAAATATGTGGCTCTCTCTAAGACCTGGATTTCTATTTATTTTTTTTGTGGTATTTTTGAGATTTTTCTTCACTTTAAAAGATTTAAAATATTTTTTAAAATTTTTACAGAATATTAAAGCATAATATTTAATTCTCTCCACATTAAAGCATAAACATAAAATCTTCAGTTACCAATTCTTTACAATAAAATTCATTTTAATTGTAAGTAAATTCTTTCAGTTATATTTTGTATATGCATCACTTGATTATAAAATTTACGAGGTCTTTTTTTCCTTATCCTTTAATTATAGAATTTGGAAGGTTTTTTAACCATTAATTTTTGAATACTATATAAACAGACATACAACATAACATGCATCTATCTTTTTGCATAAATATTACACTTACCCGATAATTTCATATTCATATAGCTCTGGCGTTTTGTGTCTTGAATAGTAAATGAGTGTTGTGAGTAGGTTGATCGATGAGTTTTTGTTTTGTGAGGACCATCAAAGTGGTGGATTGTTGCAGAGCATGATTATGTGATAAGTGGGGTCAAACGAGAATCAAAACTCTTGTAAAAATTATATTATGAAGTCACAAGTAATATGATATATTTTGTAAACATGGACTCTTATATGAATGTTTTTTTTTTCTTCCATCTTCTGTATCTTTTTTTATTGTAAAGGAAAAAGATGAAGTATTTTAGAGAGAAAATTGAGCATGAACGATATTTCATAAAATTAGAAGGAAATAAAATAAAATCAATGACAGAAGAAATGGAAAATGAACAAGAAAAAGTAGAGAAGAACAAGTAAAAGGAAAGAAAAAATTTCATATAATATGCTTGAAATTTAAGTTTAATTTTCTATTAATGATCATTTAGTTTGTTTCATATATAATACCCTTAATTAGTTTCAAATTGAATTTCCTAAAATTGATATAGAAAAATGAAAAATTGGTCAAATTGAAAGCAAAGTTAGGAGAAAAAACGAAGGAATTATCTTCTATTAACGTGGAAGGAATTAAGGAAAATAGAATGAAAAATAAAAAAAATATATGAAAAAAATTGTGAAGAAAGATAATATAATGCCTAAACTTTGGCTTTTTTCAATTTGGATGTATTATTTTATTTTTTATTCAAGCTTTCTATTTTTAGTTCATTTTAATTGTTTCATATATATATTTAATTTGTTTCATAATTTCCCGAAATTGATATAGAATAATGAAAAATTAATCAAATGGTAAGAAATATTACTTAAAAAAAATTCTTAAAATGAGGAGAAAAAGGAAAGAATGAGCTTCTATTAAGAGGAAATTTGGGTTAAGAAAGTTGTCATTTGCCAATTATATTATTTGTAGTGTATTTAAAGATTATTTATGTGAAAAAAAAAAAAGAAACATTGCACTTTATATATATATATATATATATAATTATCTTCTATTAACGTGGCCTTGAGGAAAATAGAATGAAAAAAAATATATATGAAAAAAATTATAAAGAAAGATAATATAATGCCTAAACTTTGGCTTTTTCAATTTGGATGTATTATTTTATTTTTTATTCAAGCTTTCTACTTTTAGTTCATTTTAATTGTTCCATATATATATTTAATTTGTTTCAGAATTTCCCGAAATTGATATGGAATAATGAAAAATTAATCAAAAGGTAAGAAATATTACTTTAAAAAAATCTTTAAATGAGGAGAAAAAGGAAAGAATGAGCTTCTATTAAGAGGAAATTTGGGTTAAGAAAGTTGTCATTTGCCAATTATATTATGTGTAGTGTATTTAAAGATTATTTATGTGAAAAAATAAATATTGCACTTATATATATAAGGAAAATGGAACGAAAATACAAAAAAAAAAGATATGAAAATTATTAGTAAAGCAAAATAATATAATGCCCAAGCTTTGAATTTTACAATGGTTGTATTATTATTTTTATATATTTTTTAGTTCATTTTAAATGTTGTGAGGAGAAAAAGGAAAGAATGGTCTTCTAATTAAGAAAAAAATTGAATAAAAACAGTTGCATTTGCTTATTATATGAATTATATGTATTATTATTTTATTTTATTATAGTTCATTTTAATTGTTCTATATATAATCTTAATTTATTTCATAATTTTCGAAATTGACATAAAATAATAAAACATTAATCAAATGGTAAGAAATAGTATATAACTTAAGAAATTCTTTAAATGGGGAGAAAAAGGAAAGAATGATCTTCCAATTAAAGAGGACATTTAATTCCTTTAATCAATGCAATTAATTTTCTTTCATTAATCTTCTTTTTTAAAACCTATTGAATTTCTTATATCATTAAAAAACTCAAATTTTTGAATTTTTTCTTTATATATTGTTTTCATATATAATTTTAATTTATTTCATAATTTTTGAAATTGATATAGAATAATAATAAATTACTCAAATAGTAAGAAATGGTATTGTTTAAGAAATTCTATAATGAGGAGAAAAAGGGAAGAATGATCTTCCAATTAAAGAAGACATTTAATTCCTTTAATCAATGCTATTAATTTTCATTCATTAATCTTCTTTTTTAAAAGACTTTTTGAATTTCCTAGATCATTAAAAAGAGATCTCAGATTTTAGAATTTTTCTTTATATTAGAATTAAAATATAAATATTGCATAAAAAATGTCTTCTCGTAATTTATTTTTTTTACTTTTATCACGTTCTTGTTAGAAAAATATAGAAATCAATGCAATATTTATTGGTATTGAAAAATAATTAACAAGATAATAATTACTGATATTTAAAAAACAATTTACATCGAATTTAATACATTAAAATATGAAAAGTTTTACTTTCAGAGCCTATTTGGCATTTCTGCTAAAAGCTGCTTATTTTTTAGAATTTTTGTTTTTTAAAATAGTTTTTCAGAAAAATGCTTCCGACAAAAAAATAATTTGTATTTGAATAATTCATCTGAAAAGTGCTTTTGATAAGCAAGTTGTGTTTGGTTAATGTATTTTAAAAAGTGTTTTTAAAAGTCAAATTCTGAAAAAGGGCAAGTATCAGTGTACTTTTAATATTAAGATTATTTTATAGAGAGAAAATATTTTAAATATATATTACAAAAGTATTAATTAAATTTTATTTTTATTAAATTAAAATGTACACATTCACATTTTTAATCAATATTATATATAGATAAATATAGGGAAAATGGTCTGAAAAATACTCCAACTTTGGCTGAAATTGTTGTTACGATACCAAACTTTATGGATGACTTTTTACACCCCTGCACTATTTAATAGTGTATTTTAAAGGTATATATGTACCCACGTGGACACATTACTATTTAAAATGATACAATATTTATGATGTCCATGTAGACACATATATACTTTTAAAATGCACTATTAAATAGTACAGGGGGATAAAAGGTCATTTCCAAAGTTTGGTATCGTAACAACAATTTCGGCCAAAGTTAGAGTATTTTTCAGACCATTTTTCCATAAATATATAAATATATTAAATATTAACATTATGATTTAAATATAATTAAAAATATCAAGCAAAATAAATTTAAAAACCATTTCACAAATTAAATCATTACATATAGAAAATAATATTATTTTCTTAAAAACCATTGATTTTTTTTTTAAAAAAAAATTATCAAAAAAGAAGAAAGTACTTTTGACCTCTCAACTGCATAATAGTAGTAACATACTTACTTGAACATATAAATAATATAAGAATCATTTTCTAAGTGAAAATGTGCGCGAGAAAATTACTACAACACTCGATGATAATGATATACATCGATTGTTTTCAATATTCATGATAAGAATATATTTTTCTTATATATCTTTTCAAAATAAATCTATTTTAAAAAATACGAGTGTTGTCGTCTATGAAACATGAATGAAGAACAACACATAATTTTATAATTAATTTTTTTAGGAGCATTCCATCAACGTAATAAATGTTACACATTTTTTTTGGACATTTTACTTCGTTTTTTGCAATTCTTTATTCATTTTAGTTTCACTCTTAAAAATTTAGAAGTTTTGCAAAATGCTTATGAATTAAAATTAAAAATTTGTGTTTAGATTATATTTCAAAAATAAATTAACAACTCATTTTGATTTTAAAAGTTATAATTATGTTATTTTAATAAATAAGAATTTTTTAACAATTGCGCAAATCGATTCGAGCTAAAATTGATTATTGCTCTTCTACCGTTCGAACTATCTATGGAATATTGGGCCTCAAAATTTGATAATTCTAGACGAGGAATAATTTTAGTGATTATGATTGAGATAAAGCTCTTTAGATGATCTTTTCTATTGTATAATTTTCTATTGTCCAAGTTGGAGTTAGAAGCGCGAGCTATTCACTAGTTTATAGATAAATCAAGATCTACTTTAGCTTAATAATGAAAGTTAAAAACCGTGTGATTTCGTATTCAAATTTCGAGGAATAAAGAAAGGAAAATCGTATGCAAAACCCATAAAGAAATACTATTTCTCTCTCAGTCAGAGCCGTAACAATTAAGAAAAATCCCAACCTTTCTATAAAAATCAACCCTTGTTTACTCTTCTCTTCTGATATTTCTCTCACAACCAAAAATGGCTTCACCAGCAATCCTCCCAATCACTTCACAATCCACCGCCGCCGACACCACCCAACAGATCGGACCAACTCCGGCATTCCGATCATTCATCAACCACATCTCCACCACCGTCCAAACCGGTTTTGCCAATCGCCGGCCATGGTCCGAGCTCCTTGACCGATCCGCTTTCTCTAAACCGGAATCTATCTCCGACGCCACTCTCCGTATCCGCAAAAACTACACCTATTTCCGTATCAATTACCTTTCTCTCCTTGCTGTTGTTCTCGCCTTTTCCCTCCTCACAAACCCATTTTCCCTTCTTACTCTTTCTGGCCTTCTCGCCGCTTGGCTCTTTCTTTACCTTTTCCGTCCTTCCGATCCGCCTTTGGTTCTATTTGGTCGACAGTTTTCTGAAAGGGAGACGCTGGGTTTGCTTATTGTCTCTACTGTGGTTGTAATTTTTCTTACCTCTGTTGGAGCTGTGCTTGTTTCTGCTTTGATGGTTGGTCTTGGGATTGTGTGTATACATGCTGCTTTTAGGGCCCCTGAGGATCTTTTCCTTGATGATCAAGAGTCTCCTGCTACTGGGTTTCTCTCTTTCTTGAGCAGCGGTGCCGCCAATGCTGTTGCCCCTGCGGTTGCTGCTAGGGTTTGAGCGTATATGGGGTATGCAAGCTCGATTCATATAATTTTGTGAATGATTTACTGTCTTTAGTAGATTAACTCATAAAGAATTGATGGAAATGAGACCAGAATAATGATGTATGTATAAGACTTTTTCCGTTTCTTTAAGATTCAGAACTTGAAAATTGTAATTTGGATCCTACCAACTTGGAAGTTTAGTTACTGTAATTGATTCTTGAAAATGAGTAATTTGCACCTGAGATCTGAGTTGATCAAGTCTGATTGAAAGAACAACTTTTTATAGAGTATGATCTCAATGGTTGAGACTCTTGAGATTGATTCGTTGATTTCTGATTGACCTCTATTATTGATAACTATTGTTATTTTAAAGAATTGGATTTTGTTGGTATTGATCAGATCTGGATGATTTCGGTATGAAAATAGTCACATTCTTATCCATCTAGCATAGATGAGACAGGAATATGGATATTTTATGTAAGTTCTTCAAGATACACTTAAAATTCATTGATTTGTGATTGACCTCATTTGTGTTTGATATTTTTTCATATCCAGTTCCGTGTAACATATGTATCATAGGTTAATTCAACCTTTACAGTCGTTTGGTTATTGCTAAACTTGTATTGGTTGCCTTCATATTTGGCTTGTTATTGATGAAAGTTATGATTTGCTTTTGTTAAAGGTCGTTTCGTCATCACAGTTAATTTTGTTGTTCTCACTCATGAGTGTTGCATGATGTATTCATTGTTTAGGAGTCCATACATTCTCCTTAGCACACAGGGGAAGTGTGCCTACCTAAAGAATGATGTGCTTTTTATTTACATTCATCATATGTTTTGATTGTTGCTTTGCAATGTGTGTGTTGAGAGTTGAGACTACCATTTTTTTGGGGTATTGGGTTTTACTTTACTCGATTAGAATGAGTGGGCTGTTTCTGTTTGTTGAGAATCTTCGAATTGCTGATCAACATTAGATAATAACCACAACAGAACACCACACATGCGGATGTGTGCCTACATAAGGAACTGATTTATTTTTCATTTACATTGAGAAATATATCATCATATGTTTTGATTGCTCGATCAGCACAATGTGTGTTGAGACAACTATTTCTTGGTGGATTAGAATCTCAGTCAAGGCTATTTCTGTTTGAGAATCTTTGAATTGCTGATGAGAATGCTATAAAGGCTATTTCTATTTGTTGGTTTGTTGTTGATTATCCAATGTTGATGGAAAAAGTTGATATCTGAAAGGTGAGAGCATTTGTTGGATCACAAGTATACTTTGAACTTTGAAGAAAGTAATTGGCACGACGACAATGTTATGCCTCTCCCCTGAAAGTATGCATTTTTTTTATTGGTGGTCAATTGTGCCCTTTATCCAAGATATGATAATTGAATGCAGGAAATTTGTGTTGTATATTCTTGGTACGCCTGAAAACCTTGCTGGGGTCTGTTTCCGACTTCTTTAATATTGAGTCATAGAGAAGAGAATTGTAGCAATTGGTTTAATGTCAATGGCTGTTTACAAGTACTGGTGCCAATAAACCATTTTTTGGAAGTTCCAAATTGATATTTTCTGATTGATGTGTATGGCCTGTTTTTATGAGTTTGAAGTTAGGTCTGCTAGTGATGTAAGCCCATCTTTGCTCCAAGTATACGAGGACACATTTGTGTTAGAGCCGAGTATGGTATTTTATTGTATAACTTACATAAATCTCATAGTCTAAGGACCTAAATTACATTTTATCCTTACTTTTTTTCAATTTACAAAAATCCCTCAAAATCAGTGCTATCCGGATACATAACAAAGAAGCCGGATACATTAAATCCGATACATTAAAACAAAATCAGTTACACTTCTTGTGATGACCCGGAAGGTCATTTTTGGAAATTTTGAACTATTCGTTTAATTTGAGTTAATTAATTGATGGGTAATTGTAGATGATTGAATTAATCGGTAGTTAGTGGGCTAAAGTGATCATTTATTGAAGACTCTATATCATTAGGGCCATGTGTTAAAAATAAGTTAGTGGATTTTGTCACTTTTAATAAATAATTAATTTAGAAATAAAGAAGAGTCGAAAAACACAGAAGAAAAAGGAAGAGGAATAACCTAACCTAGCTGCGGCATCGATCAAAGAGGAAAAAGAGTTGCAGATACACATTTTGGCCATCTTCAATTGTTGGTAGGCATACATTAATTACATTATAATAATGTTGAATTGGTACAGTGCTAGCACTATGGTTATTATAATAATGTTGGATTGGTACCATAGTGCTAGCATGTACCAATCCAACATTATTATAATGTAATTAATGTACGCCTACCAAGAATTGAAGATGGCCAAAACGTGTATCTACAACTCTTTTTCCTCTTTGATCGATGTCGCGGCTAGGTTAGGTTATTCCTCTTCCTTTTTCTTTTGTGTTTTCTGACTCTTCTTTATTTCTAAATTAATTGTTTATTAAAAGTGACAAAATCTACTAACTTATTTTTAACACATGGCCCTAATGGTATAGTGTCTTAAATAAATGATCACTTTAGCCCACTAACTATCGATTAATTCAATCATCTACAATTACCCATCAATTAATTAACTCAAGTTAAACGAATAGTTCAAAATTTCCAAAAATGACCTTCCAGGTCATCACACTTTTAAAGGAAAGAGAATATTGAATATGAGTTCCCCAAATCACGCTAATCTAGTTGATTTCAATCTCTTCCAAATCTTAACAGATTCAATCAATTCAAATTTTCTTCTCTAAATTGCTATCACGTCGAGCGACATTAGCCAAGGTTGCCAACAGAACCAACAAAAAGATAGCTGAAGTGAAATCAAAATAAAGAATTGTGATGGGCCATCTTCCAAAGATGACGAAATATAGGTGGCTAACTCCGAAAGTTCATAATGAAAACTCAAGAAACAAAAATCAGTAGAGAAGGAAGTTGAGAAAATTGACCAAATTTGCTCCACTCACGGGGTTCTCCATCTAATTGAACTTTCTGTTGTACATGTCTTCATGTTGGTTCAATATCTATGGCTATATTTGTGTTTTTAAGCCGCAGGAGTTTGATCTACCCTCCTTTGTCATTAGGGGTTTTCTTCAGCAAAAAAAGATCTGACATTTAGGTATCTGAAAAAAAAATATGAATCTGAATTTGTCATGTATAAAACAAATCAGAACTTTAATTTCATAGTTAAATAGATCTGACAATCACAGGTATAAAATTACATCTATTGTGTTGTTAATTCGATTTTTGATTTGTATTTTTGAGATGACTATATTAATCGTAATAAATTAGTATTTATGTATCTTGTATAAATTGATAAGTACTATATTCCTATTAATTAGATACATTAAATAAGTAAATTTTGCACGTAAAGTGTTTGCTTAGAGTTTGACACATTATTGTGTGATACATGTAGTAATAATTTAAATTATTGTATCATACCAAATATTTAGTATGATACATTACTATTTTTGTATCTTATTGTGTTTGTGAAATACTATTATACATGTAATTTGTTGTAAAAGTATCAAAATGTTCAAGAATGAGGGTACGTATCAGATTATATATATATTTTGTACCTGATATTAAGTATAAGTTAGTCGTTTGATTGCTTGTGATAGATACATAGAAATAATTGTTTTATAGAATGTATCACTAATTTTTTTAATGTTAACAGGTTGTTGCATTATCTGAATATCTTTATTCAGTCTATAATTCTGGAAGAAGATACATTGTTTGATTTGAAAGATAAATATGCAAATGTGGAAGATTTCAAGTTGATAAGATACATTTTTTATATAATGTATCATTTTGTAGTTGATAATAATGTATTTGATACAATAAGGTTGTGAAGAAGGGTGTATGTAAGCTGAAATAAAGTGTATCTATAAATGTATCATTTTGTAGTTGATAATAATGCATTTGATACAATAAGATTATCAAATTTTATGTATTTATGTATCATGCCCATAAAATTGTTCATGATACATTACTATTTATAACGTTAACTTTAGTGTAAATATATCTGATAATGAAAGATATGAAATTACATGTATTGTGTTGTCTAGTCAATTTTTTAATTTATGATCTCGAGATGGATATATTACTCATGATACATTACTATTTCTAAAATATTAAGTAGATTGATAAATACTATAATATTTAAAAAAATTCTTCCATTTATTCCAAAAAATTCTCAATTTTTGAATTAAACTTGTCGACAAATTGTACTAATATATACAACATGAATGAATCAACAACTAAATTATCAAGTATGTACATGAATGAATGAACAATCAAGTTATCGAGTACATTGATGTTTCAGTAAAGAGACCGGAACTAATAGATTCAATAATTTTTTAAGATGAAAAAGCTAAACAAAAAAAAAGAAGTTAAAAGGAATCGAAAATTGAAGTAATGAAAAGAAAATCTACCTCTTGAATAACTTGAAATCATTAATTGGAAAGAGAAAAGATTTGAAATTCAAAAATGAATTAATAGAGGTAACTGTGGAGAGATTTGTGGCGTGAAAAAAGGAAGGAAAATCATAGGTATTAGATTTCAAATTAATGTATCTGGAAAAGGAGATGATTAGAAAAGAAGGAATTTTTGATATTTTTTGAAATGGTAGGAAAAATAAGAAAATATGATAATAAATGATGTGTAGTTAGGTAATTTATCCTATTTTATTTACTGGAGGATATTCAGAAGGTCTACTTGAAAAAAGGACGTATAATTCCCTACACTGCCATGGAGACGATACTCTAGCATGAAGAAAATGAAGTTTTTCATGTCGTGATGGTCTATGTTTAACGATTGTAGCAATAAGATGGTAATTATTCCAAAAAAATACTATCAATTCGGCAACAAACCAGTCATACCTGGTAATGCAAGGGAAGCCATCGAAAAGCTATTGAACATCGTGAACATTTTTGGCATTGGAATAGCTATTCTGCCCATTTCGTGAAGATAAACAAGGCGGATTATCATAATCGTTCCCGCCGACAACTTTTTTTTAGTCATTATTTGAATGTTTTGTAACCTTAGAATACTTGTTCGTATTCTTGATTTTATACGGTTTTTAGTTCTCATGTTTGATTGGTTTAAATGTTTTGAAAAATAATTTTCAAATCAACTTATTTTCTTCAAATTTAAGGAAAATGACTTACTACCGAAAAAAGTAAAAAGTAAAGAAAACATTTTTTGAACTTTTTTTAATCTCAACTTTCCACCTAATTCTAGTCTTAGATATCTAATCCAGGATTTGACTCCTGGATTTTGGGTTGGGTTAGGATTGCATCTTGATTTCAGTGTCGGGTCTCGTAATAGGATTTGAGTTGAGTGTCCAGGTCGGGGGTTTGAATTGGGTGATGGAGTTGGATTTTAGGTTGAGAGTCGAGTTTGAGTTCATTGCCAGGTGTCGGGTTTGGGTGTTGCGATCAAATCTGTAATTGGGAGTCGAATTTGATCCTAATTCAGAAGTCGGGTCTTGGATTGGGTCTTGGGTTGGGGTTGGATTTTGGTTTAGAAGTTCAGTTTTACATCTTGGATGTCATGGTTGAGTCTTGGTTTGCAAGTCTGTTAGTTATCGGGCTCGGGTGTTGATGTGAGGTTAGGGTCGGTTCTAGTTTTAATGTCGATTTAGGAGTCGGGGTCAGGTTTTGGATTAAGTGTTGTGGTCGGATCCTAGATTGGTCATCGAGGTCATGTCCAATTTGGTGTGTCAGGGTCGAGGCTGGTCTCAGTTCAAATGTCGAGTCCTAAGTTAGGAGTTGGGGTCAGGTCTTGGGTCGGTTCTTGGGGTTGTGTCCTGATTTGAGTGTCGGGGTCGGTTCTCAATTCGAATGTTCGATCACGGGTCGAGAGTTAGGATCAGGTCCTGGATTAGGAGTGTTGGATTCTGGATGTTGAGAGTTGTGTCCACAATTGGGGTCAGGTCCTGGGTCTGGGTTGAAAGTCATATCTTGAACATGGTTATTTGGTCCTTTGCTTTGGTTTTTTCATAATCGATTTTTAGTCTTTTGGTTATAGCAAAATGTGCACTTAATTAAATTCAATTATTTTCAAGGTTAGTTCAATTTTTTAAAATGCTTTTTTTTTTTCAAAATTTCAAAAGAAATTATGGTACATAAAGAACTAAACAGTATAACTAGAGTGAAAGCATAATTCAAACAATACCCCAATTTGGTACCTTTATCTCTTCCAATCAAGTATTCAAATTATAATTGGCTATAATATAATCTATAAATAATATATTTATAAGTTGTTTGGTTAAATTTATTAGTTTATTTAAAGTTATTTTTAAAAAGTAAGGTGTTTGGTTAATATTTGAAGAGAAAATAATTGATTGTAAGATAAGACAAAGTAAATATAAAAAAAATAGTGCAACTTAAGAGTAAAGGAGTCAAATTTAGATGTTTCCAAAGTGCTTGCTGATAAGCACAAGAGCTTGGGGGAGTAATTAGGGACTCATTGGGCAAGATTCATCAAGGCCTTCATTCTCCCATTGGGCCAAGGCACCAGCAACTTGGCTAAAGTCTCTTTCTTCCTTTTTTAGCTTGGCGGTACCTTTGAGGATATTGTAGAAGGTGCATGAGATCAATAAATTAGTAATAGATCATGAAGTGATTACTAGACACTGCTTTAGAGAAAATACAAAGTAGCGAATAAATTAGCTTTTATGAGTCATAACACTAATGTAATTAAGATACATACACAGTATAGAGACTTACCAACAACCATCAGAGCTTTACTAACTACTAATAGGTGACAATTTACATCTCTTAGAGTCAAGATGAGAAAATCGAAAAGGCTTCAATATGAGCCTCCTTGAAGCTTTTCCTTTGTCACTGTTTTGGGCTAACTTTTTTTTATTTTCGTCGTATGTATACATTTTTCATAGAAGGTTAGGCCTACTGTCCTCCTTCATATGTAATCAGATTTCAGTAACAGTCAAATCAGTGTTTGAAGAAAAAAAAAAGAAGAAAGAATAAGCAGGAGAGTTTTGCCCTTGGCATCAAGAGTAACTTCGTCCAAGGATGTAGACAAGGACTAAGACAAAATAAAAATATGCTTTGTGCTTAAGAAAATATTATAATTGTCATTGTATTACTTGGAATTATAGTATTTTTTTTATTAATGAGACCGATCGACTATTTATAGGTTACAACAAGGGAGTCTCAACCAATGAGAAGGTTCTACTATAGTCCTAAAGTTCGAATGCTAATGTCTATGCGCCATGTGTTAAAATTGTTGGTGGCACCAACTAATATTTATGTACAGTTCATATTTGTGCGAGGTTATTTGGGCATCTGACCCCTTTGATATTTCAATCGCCTTTTGTCTTTTTTTTCCACATCACCATGAACATGATCTCTAACCTTATCTTTTTTCGAGGATGCTACTCCAAAGTCGACCTCGTGGAACAATATATCCTCGATAGACCTTAGTATTTCAGTGTCTTGATTACGCTGTTTTGGTACGAAGGAATTTTTTTTTTAATAAAAATAATTTTATAGAAAATTGTGTTTTGGAAAATCAGTGGATAACTTTTTATTTAATTTAGAATATTTACAAAGCAAGCAAAATAGTATTATCTCAACTGCATTTAATTGTGTATTCTAGCAAAATACTATAGGATGGGATAGGATGAGGAGTGAGAGTTAGACATTGGTAGGGAGTGGGATAGTCAAAGAAAATAATAAACTTAAGATGTCACTTATAAAACTTACTTTTGATAATTTTATTAGGGTATTCATTTTTCTTATTTTTGAAGTACTTGCTAGAGAAATATATTTCAAAACACATTGACCAATCAAACATGAAAAAATTTTAAAAACATTTTCTCGAAATATTTTTCTCACTAAACACAATTTATATCAGTATAACAGTCTACACAATTTTTTTTTCTCATTTACATGATAAAAGAATTACTCCCTCTGTCTCAATTTATGTGACACTTTCATTTTTCGAAAATCAAACAGTTTAAGTTTGACCAAAAATTTGCGTATGCAATCTTCAAAAAAATTTGAAATGAAATTTATATATTTATAAACTACGTAAAAAGTGATAATTGACAATTCAAAATAGTTCAAAAATATATGAAAAAATTTATTGTCGTACTCGTTTGAATCTCAAAATCCGAAAAGTGCCACATAAATTAGAACAAAAAGAGTATATTTTATGAGTTTTAACTTCTATACATTATCGTATATTTATTTTACCCCGTCAAATTATTTTAAAGAAACCTTAATTTGCAAGTAATTATTCGTAATAAATAGGATATACTCCCTCTGTCCCAATTTATGTGACTTACTTTCCTTTTTAGTCAGTTCCAAAAAGAATGACACATTTCTATATTAAGTAACAATTTAACTATAAAATGTCTATTTTACCCTTACTAAAATGATTTACAGCCACACAAATTTCTATCATTCATTTTGGACCACAAGTTTTAAAAATCTTCCTTTTTTTCTTAAATTCCGTGCCGAATCAAAGTACCTCACATAAAATGGGACGGAGGGAGCAGTAAATTACAATAATTAGCAAAAGTAAAGAAGGAAAAGGTGGGGAAGACTAAGTCAAAGTAATTATAACGTTCCAATTAGGAAGATGAAATAAGGTATAGTTTATAATAATAATAATAATAATTTTCTTGAGTATTCCCTCTTTGCCTTCACTGTCAATGTAGCCGTTGTAGGTCATCCGCGTCAAACACGGGGGCCTTTGGTTTCCCCATTAATGTGGACCAGTTGAACTGAAACTCTGCATATAAACAAACAAATAAAGCAAAATATATCTACATGAATTATCAAGAAAACTAGCCGTTAAGGACCATAATATTCTTCTGTTTCACTTTGTCTTCAACCTTAACCGTTGCTCTTAAAGATTCTCTACATTTACACATCCTCACATGCTCTGTTTCACTACTCTTTCTTCTACTAGTATTTATCTCTTTCTTTTCCCTTTTCTCTTCATTTAATCTTGAAAAAAGTTGAGGGGAGGAAGAAAAAGAAGAGTTTAGCATTTCTTTGTTTAAGTTCTTCTTCTGATTGAAGATTCTGAACTTGTTTTAAGTTTATGGATAGGTGGGATACTTCACTGAGTGGATTTTACAACTACCCTTTTCGATTCTTGAATTTATATTCAGAAATTAAAGATGGGTCTAGCTGGGTTCATGACAAGAAAAAGGAAAAATGGAAGCTTTCTTCTTCTTGGCATAATACTCTGTTCTTGTTTGTTATGATTGTGTTTTCTGTTTTTCCTATTATATCAGCTGGGAGGAATTCAGATGGGGTTATTGTGACTCAATCTGATTTTCAAGCTTTAAAAGCTATTAAGCATGAATTGATTGATTTTAGGGGAATATTGAAGAGCTGGAATGACAGTGGTCTTGGAGCTTGTGCTGGTGGTTGGGTAGGAATTAAGTGTGTTAATGGGGAAGTTATAGCTATACAGTTGCCCTGGAAGGGATTGGGTGGAAGAATATCTGAAAAAATTGGGCAATTACAAGCTCTTAGAAAGCTTAGTCTTCATGACAATGTTATTGCTGGTCCTGTTCCAACTTCTCTTAGCTTCCTACCAAATCTCAGAGGTGTTTACCTTTTCAATAATCGGCTTTCGGGTTCAATCCCACCATCAATTGGAAGAATCCCTCTTCTACAGACTCTTGATCTTAGCAACAATCAGCTCAGTGGTACTATCTCTCCCAATCTTGCAAACTCCACCAGGTTATACAGACTCAACTTGAGCTACAATGCACTTTCAGGGTCAATCCCAGTAAGTTTCACTCAAACTCCTTCTCTTACTTTTCTTGCACTTGAACATAACAATCTATCTGGATCAATTCCTGATACTTGGGGCAGTGTGGTTGTGAACAAGTCTTATCAACTTCAGTATCTTACACTTGATCACAATCTTTTATCTGGGAAGATTCCAGTTTCAATTAGTAAGTTAAGCATTCTTGAGGAGATTAATCTTAGTCATAACCTTATTAATGGGACTATTCCTGATGAATTAGGTAGTCTCTTAAGGCTTACTGTTCTTGATTTATCTAATAATACCATAAATGGAACTATTCCTGCTAGTTTCTCAAACCTTTCAGCTCTTTCTACTTTGGATTTAAAGAGTAATCTTCTGGATAGCCAAATCCCAGATACCATGTATAGAATGGAAAACCTTTCAGTGCTGGATTTGAGTAACAACAAATTCATTGGTCATATTCCAGCTACTATTGGAAATATTTCTAGGCTCACCTCACTTGATTTATCTGGAAACAATTTCACTGGTGAAATTCCAAACTCTCTTGTTTCTTTGGCAAATCTGACTTCTTTGGATGTCTCTTATAACAATCTTTCTGGCATTGTCCCACCTCTTCTTTCTAGAAAGTTCAATTCAAGTGCTTTTGTTGGAAATTTAGAGCTTTGTGGATATAGTCCATCAACTCCATGTGCTTCACCACCCCCTCAAACTCTTCCTTCTCCTGTTAGTGGGGTTGTCAAGCCTCACCGCCATCGTAAACTTAGTACCAAAGATGTCATTCTTATAGCATCAGGTGCTCTTCTAGTTGTTCTGCTTCTTTTGTGCTGCATGTTACTTTGCTGCTTGATTAGGAAAAAGGCAAATTCGAGAGCGAAAAATGGTAGCAAAGCCGGTGGCCTAGCTACCACTACAGGGATAGGTGCAAAGTCAGTTCCAGCTGTAGGAGGGGCTGAAGTTGAATCAGGTGAAGCTGGTGGAAAGCTAGTCCATTTCGATGGACCTTTTGTGTTTGCAGCAGACGACTTGTTGTGTGCCACTGCAGAGATCATGGGGAAGAGCACTTACGGGACAGCATATAAGGCAACATTGGAGGATGGTAATCAAGTTGCAGTGAAGAGGCTACGCGAGAAGATCACGAAAGGGCAGAAAGAATTTGAAGCTGAGGTTGCTGAATTAGGAAAGATTCGACACCCAAATATTTTGGCGCTTAGAGCTTATTACTTGGGACCAAAAGGAGAAAAGCTTCTTGTGTATGATTATATGTCTAATGGAAGTCTCTCATCCTTTCTTCATGGTAAAATTGTCTACACTCACTCACTGTTTGTTTGTATATTCCTTTTGGTGTTCCTTATCACGTCGACAATCCTAACATCATACTTGTGTTCTCTATATGCAGCTAGAGGTCCCGAGACAACGATAGACTGGCCAACAAGGATGAGGATTGCTATCGGTATAACAAAAGGAATCTGCTTTCTGCATACCAAAGAAAACATAATTCATGGGAATCTTACATCAAGCAACATTTTACTTGATGAGCAAAACAATCCAAAGATTGCAGATGTTGGACTCTCCAAGCTTATGACCACTGCTGGAAACACCAACGTGATTGCCACTGCAGGCACGCTAGGTTATCGCGCACCAGAGCTTTCTAAAATCAAGAATGTAAGCACCAAGACTGATGTCTATAGTCTTGGAGTGATCATTTTGGAGCTCTTAACTGGAAAATCCCCTAGCGAGGCAACGGATGGTCTCGATTTGCCTCAGTGGGTAGCTTCTATTGTGAAAGAGGAGTGGACTAATGAAGTGTTTGATGTGGAACTTATGAGGGATGCACCTAATATTGGTGATGAGTTGCTTAACACATTGAAACTAGCTTTGCATTGTGTTGATCCCACACCAACTGCTCGACCCGAAGCTCCGCAAGTATTACAGAAATTGGAGGAGATAAAACCAGAGGTGGTGTTAGTAGCCACTAGTTCTGGAGATGATGGCACAACAGCAAGAAAAGAGTGATGAATAATAATCTCACAAGGCTGATTGGAAATTTTTGAGCTTTTTACTTTATATCTATTTGTTTATTCTTTCATTTTTTTTTATAGTTAGCAGTGGAAATGCTGTTTCATACCAAGATCTACTAGTAAACTGTATATAGGAGATTGTGATTGCTGCATAGGTTTTACTGATGAAGAAAAACATTTTATTCAATTCTTTCAATAAAATAAACGCATATTATTTATTTTCATGAGATAAGTGATAAATTGATTACTCTTGTTGTTTTAAATGTGACTTGTTATAAAATTAAGCTCAAAATAATCATATATTATTATAAATGGGAAGCTTCTAACTTCAAAGTTGGATTACCATTTTGCCATTCTCTAAAAAAATCTCTTAATTTGAATTTATTTTTACAAAAAAAAAAATAGGAGACAAAAAAGACCAAAAGTCATTACTTTTATTTAATAAAGAACCGTTTCTTTTCAAGGAATTCAATGACCTCCTAAGAGATAACCCCCCATAAGTTTTTCAAAATTGAGAGATTTCTTTATCTTCCACATTCAACTCTTTGTTTTCTTATTGTTGAGATTGAAAGATTTTTTTTGTCTTATCACGTGTATTTTTTTAAAGGGCAACAAACATTCATATTTTATCAACAAAACCAATTACGAGACGATGCTGAAGAAAGATATCAGCTTAATCTTGTGGGCAACATGAAAACAAAATTTTAATTTAGGAAAGGTCAACTCTAAAATGGCAAATATCATAAAGTCGGTTGTATCTTTCTAAACATTGATTGATTTATTATCTCTTTTTTTTTTAGTGTCTTCATGAATATCTCTATGTGTGATTATATATTGTTGTTTTATACAAGGTTTTTGGGATAATAGAATGCCAACTTAACTTTGCAACACCAATTAATTATATATTTTTTGCTTTATGCAGATTTTATATGATTGAATCAGTGAAAAGATATCTTTTCGATTCGCATCTTAGGTAATTGTTCTATTCAATATTTTAGCACTTCTTATGGACTATCAAACTAATTTTTTCCTGTTTGCTTTTCTTTTTTTCTCATTTTTTATTTATCAATTGTTTGTTCATTGCAAAAGTCTATTTTTCTTATTTTTTTTATTTATCAATTGTTTTTAACATTTCAAAATCTCGAAATATACTTACTAATAAATACCATTTTCAATAATAAATATTATCTTTGGGATAAAAATATAATATTATACTTCATAATTCATTGTACTTAAGTCTCCAAAACATAATTTTTATT
>JAJOOE010013567.1:0-24528 GCA_036250405.1 Solanum raphanifolium
GTACAGTAAAGTAAAGAAAAGAATGTAACATACACGATTCCACAAGTATAAGCAAAGGTGGTCTCTAATCCTTATCTATTGGTATTTGGTTTCACTTGAGCTTTCATTTTACATATGGTTGTATTATGCCTTACATATTCAGTACATTCTTTCGTACTGACGTCCCTTATGGGGACATTGCATTTAATGCTGCAGGTACAAGTACTCAACTAATAGCTTTCCCCAATAGAAGCACATGATACTTAGCGGTTGCTGGTGAGCTCCAGGTTGATTCGGGGCTTTGCCGAGTCTTTACTATGCGTATTTTCCTAGTTGTACAGTCATGGATTCCAATAGAGGCTTTGTAGACATTGTAAAGCTATCATTTGTATTCATAGTTTCACTTGTCACGTGTATCGGTTCAGCTAGTCGACATGTATTGTATACAAAACTTCTCATTAGTAAATCTATTTGCAAAGTAGTTTACTTCATCATAGGTCACTTGTAAAGTATGTGTTCATATGGTACTTGTCCGCCTCACCTAGGGTTGGGGTGTGACATAACTCATGAAGAAAAATACTTTTAAAAGTAAATTGAACTGCTCAATAAACATTTAGAATGTATCAAGGTAACATTCACTGGCCAAAAGTGGCAACTCAAGTCTCAACCATTAGAATAGGAAACAGAAAACTCAAGAACTAACATCTGATTGTCTATGAAGCCTCTAAATAACTAAGATGGATGTCGGGACAAGACCCACGACGTCCTAATGAACTAATAATAATAATAATATTGAAAGCAATAAAAGGAATCCTCCGGAAAACAAGAAGGCTCACCACATGACTCTGAGTGCTCACTAGATCAACGATGCACTGGATGTTGATCCTGGTTACCTGTGTGTGCATCCTACAAAGATGTAGCCCAAATGGCATTAGTACATTGAATGTACATTGAATGTACGAGTATGCGAGGGGAATTCTAAAACAAGACATAAGCTTGAAAGGAATTGAAGAACTTACCTAGCTCAACTCAACTCAACTTACTGAACTCATTTCAATATAAAGCAGTATAAAACAAGTGTAATATAAAGAAAAGCTTTTAAAACATGGATGTCAATTCTTTGTGTATGCAAAGATACAATATAACTCTGAGATTAAAAATACAAATAAATTGTGTATATAAGAATACAATTACTTTTGTGGGAGTTTCTCTAACTGACAACCATCACATAAGATAAGGCTGGGCGCCAGATCGGGTTGTACCGGTACCGGTCCGATACTGTTTCGGTCTGTTCCGGTCCGGTCATCTTCGGGACGGGATGGGATACCGTAAACCGGTACCCGAAACGGAACGGTATCACGATATGATACCGATATTTCGATACCGGTTCATTCCGGTTCCGTTCCGGCCCTTTTCGATTCCGGTTCTTGTATTTTTTCAATTTATTAAATATATAATATATAGAGGACCTATATAATAGGGCAGTGTGTATTTGTGCCTGCCCCCGCCTACCATTGGCAGGGGCTGTCTTGTAAAGGTAAATGACTTAGTCAAAAGTCTACCACTTTACCAGCCTTCCCAACGTCCAATGCCCCAATTCCCAACAATCATTTTTTTTCCAAACGTTAATATTTCAAACGTTGATATTTCCAAACGGTAAGGTGAAAGAAAAAAAAATATTTCCAAACGGTAAAAAACACATTTCCTCAAATTCCTTATTCCCCTTTTATTTCTAAAATATAAATCCTATAAATACTCCCTCTCTTAATATTTTTAACTACAGATTTACAATAACAAATATTAATTTTTTCTCAATTTTCAATCTTTCTCAAAGTTTCACGTTTCAAGTTCTAAATTTCAATCATATTATTTTGTAATTGTGAAGATTTGAATAATCATTTGGTGAATTTTGGAGGAGGAATCTTTTTCAAACTTCAAGTTTCGACATCAATTTTTCAATTTTCGGTTATAATCATTTGTTCTTTACACAAACGTTTGGTAACTTCGTTCCACTCTCTAATCTTATATTTATTTTTTGTATTTATTATTTGTAAGTTGTTCTTATTATATATTATTTGTTCTTGTTAAATTTCGTAGTTTATAATTTATAATTTTATATGATGGAGTCTTCTAAAAAAAGTGGTAAAAAAGGTATTGTACAAATAGTAAAAAATATGGTTACAAAAAATAATAAAGGTTCTAGTTCTTCTAAATCTAAATTTCCTCTTGTTAGAATGAATACAGATGAATTTACGCATGTGAATGAAGTTAGTTTTTTCCGTTCCGGTCCTATAGAAATTAATTTGGATACTCCTATAATTTCTGAAGAGGTTTATGAAAGACATTATGGTAATTATCAAGAAAATGAAGAAGTAGAAATTGATGAAGAAGTAGATTTAGATGATACACCGACTAGTCCCGACCTCAATAGTACTAAAGCTCCACCTTAGGAGGACAATCCTCCGGTTAGAACTAGTCATCCCCCTATTGTTCCAACTAGAGGTAAGACCAAGGTACAATGTACTTTAAAATCAAATGTGTGGAAATTTTGTTATTTGAATGAAGAAAAAACTTTTAGTATATGTAATATTTGTAAACAACATTTTAAATATAAATCTGGTGGGAGTGGAGGTTCAACGGGGGGATTAAAAAAACATTTGATTAAAAATCATAGTAAAGAGTGGTTTGCAAATATATCTTCTCTTGATGTTTTTGAAGATTCTAGCGTAGAAGCATCAGCTAGAGGGTCAAATATGGTTCAAGGTGAATTAAATACTTCGAACCCAAGTGGTCCTCTTACACATCGAACCTATAATAAGGATCGTTATCGTGAAAATTTTACTAAAATGGTTGTTGTTTGTAGTTTACCTTTTAGTTTTGGAGAACATCCGGATTTTATTGCATATATTCGTGATACATAAAATCATAGTTTTAAAGGTTTATCAAGAAGCATGGTAAAAAGAGATATTTTGAATTTCAAGAAAAACATTGTCAATATTTGCGTGCCTATTTTGAAATAATGGATTGTAGAGTTGTTATTACCACTGATATGGGTCGTAGTCCTAATGGTTTTGATTATTTAACTGTTATTGCGCATTGGATTGATTATAATTGGAATTTATAAAAAAGAATTATCAGTTATAAAATTTGTCAACAGAAAAAAATTGGAATGTATATTACTACTACTGTGTTGGAAATTTTAGATTTTTTCGATCTTTGTGATAAAGTCATTAGTATTACTTTAGATAATGTTTCTGCTAATTTAAATGCTATTAATATGCTAGAACCTAGAATTTGTCCCATTAGTAAATATGCTTTTCATGTTAGATGTGTTGTGCATGTATTAAATTTGGTTGTTAGTGACGGTGTGAAATTATTTGAAAATAGTTGTGATAAAGTTGATAATGCTTGTTTTTATATTTTTCATATGCATAGTAGTAGTAGATTAATCAATTTAAAGAGCTTTGTAATGCATGTAAACTTCCGTTTAGAAAAGTTCTGAAATATATAAAAACTAGATGAAATTCATTTTATTATATGCTTGAAGTTGCTTATACATATAGAGAACCTATTACTATGCAATTTAATAGTCACAATGCTTATCCTGAATTAAAACTTAATGTTAGTGATTGGGATGAAGTAAATGAACTTAGAATATTTTTGAAATCATTTTATGATGCTACTAAAAAAATTTCTGGAATGTATTATCGTACTATTTCCGAAATTTTAATACATATATGTGAGATTTCATCTCTCTTTTCTGAATATAAAACAAATGAATTATTTACTAGTGCTATTGAAGTTATGATTACAAAATTTAACAAATATATTTTTCCTATCCCTCAAATTTATTTAACTGCAATTCTTTTCAACCCTTAATATAAAGAATATGGTGCAAAAGATTTAGTTGAATGCATTTATCAAAATTTAGTTATTAAACCAGAAGAACAACCTGATTGGTAACATGTCAAAATAGTATAAAATTACTTGCTAAAGAAATGTATGATAAATATTGTTCCTTATATAATGTTGAAAATCCTCAAATGTCTATGCCTCGAGTAGGTGCCCATGGTAGAGTGAAACATAAACTTGGTCTTGACTCTTCTAATAAAAGTGAATTTGTTAAATATCTTGAACAGGGTTCAGATAATATTACAAACGAGGAAGGTATACCACAGCTACTGAACTGGTGGAGGGCTCGTGGAACTTAATTTCCAACACTTAGAAGGATGGTGAAGGATGTGCTTGCAATTCAAAGATCATCAGTAGCTTCAGAGGCAGCTTTTAGCGCAGCAAGATTTCAAATTGGAGACCACAGATAGTCGTTAGTAGAAGACAGTTTGGAGATATCGGTGCTTTTTAGAGATTGGATAAATGCTGAGCGTAGAAATCAAGGACTTTCAAAGTAAGATAGTCAATATGAATTTTTCATAGATTCAACCATTGGATGTGGTAGTGACGATGGCATGGAACTTTAAGATCGTCAACGAGCTTTACCAAGACCAGTAGTTGATTACGGTCAATCTATAACTGAGTTAGAGAAAGGTTTTACGGGACTATACAACTGCGTAAATTATGCACTCTACTAATAGTTGTAAATTGTAATTGTAATTTCTAATACAAATTTAAATAAATTGGATTGATATTTTTTAAATTTGTCATTTGTGTAATTGTTTTATCCTTACTTTTATTAATTTTTTTAAAATTGCAAACTTAAGCTATTTAAATTACAAGTTATAAATATAACTTATAAGTTATAACATATTAATAAGTAATAACTTATAAACTTCAAAAGATTCAAATCTTGAAATTTGAAAACTAAGCTAAACAACTTTTTAAAAAAACTTTATTAAACTTAACTTTAAACTTAATAGGTAAATATTTTTTTAAAAATATTTTTAAAATAAAATTACATTATAAATTTCAAAACTATTAATTTAAAGTTTAAATTTAGAAAAATAAAAAAAAACATTAATATTTTCGTAATTCAAAATATAAAAAAAAACTAATTTTTTTAAATCATTTTTTGAAATAGCTAGATGTGTTGTCCCGTTTATCTCATCCCGCTCCATTCCGGTCCGTTCTGGTTCCATCCCGGTATATAGAGGGACGGGACGGAACCGAGTATCCATCCCGGTAATTCTGATCCGATGCATCTCGGTACCGATCATAAAATCGGTCAAACCATCCCGTTCCAGTCCTGTGGTTCCGTTCCGGTCCGTTGCGCAGCCTTAACGTAAGAGCTATTGTGATGATACAACGTTTTACCTCACGCTTCCAGGGCCGTCCTATACCTTACCGAGGATATAGAACCTGACTACGAAGTGGATCCACTAGTCTATGCTAAAAAGCACTAAAGGAATCATCTAAAAAGTATGACCCTTTTCTACCCATGATGGCTACATGGTTTATGGGGGCTGTGAGTTGTCTCAACTCTCCCCCATACCGGTGCTCAATACTACTCCCAAAATATGATACTAGCTCTTATGTTTAAAAACATACTTCTTTCTGTGATTTGAGATAATTGCTCAAAACTTAGCTCAAAGGCTATTTTGAAAATCAAAGTTCCCTCTCTTGCTTAATTTAGAAAACGATTACTCTTTTCTAAAAACTATCCCAAAGGCTCTTTGGAAATCAAGGTTTCCTTTCTTGTTTAAATGTGAAAACATTTTAAACTCTTTAGGAATACATAGTCCCCATATACTCTTTGAATAAATGCACTTTCAATCTTTACTCTTTACTCAACTTGAACTTTAAGTCTTAAAACAAAGTTAAAACATTTGGAAAAGACTTTTGGAAAACTCTAGGAACTTCTCTTGACTTTGATCTTAACATTCCTTGAATTGGATTATGGATTCAAGGTTCATGATCTCATGTTTATGGATGATTTCATGATGTTTAGAGGTACCTTAGAGTGTTGGAATCAACTAGAAAACATAGGTACGTTGCTAAAGAACTAGTACGGAAAGATGGGGAAGAAATGGGAAGAACTAGCGTCCCTGGCACTCTGAGAGGCGCGGGGAGCCAGAGCTAAAAATTCAGAGCCTGACCTGGGGAGCGCTGGCTGGCACGGCGCCCCAAGGGTCAAACTTCAAATGCCTCTTTGGGGCGCGTTGGCTGGCGCGACGCCCCACCCCCATTCCCCATATTTTGACGAATTCTCTTGGTCGTTTTTCAACTCTAAACCCTCTAAACTCAATTGGGTCTTTCCCCAAACACTTAGAATCGACTACATAACCAAAATATGCAATAATCTACCCAAAACGATATCTAATTTCATGAATTAAAATCAAGAAGTTCTCAACAAATCATCAATCAAGATTCAAACGAAACTTCCATCAATATTCATCAATAACTCAATTTCTCTAATCTCAAGAACGGCAGTACGCTAAAATAAATTATGATTGGCGTGTGGGTGAACTAATCCAACGCTATGTGATCTCACATACCTCGTAGGGATCACCCTTTGACGAAATCCACAAGCGATTCTTTAAGATCTTGACAATTCTTGCTCTTTCTCCTCTTCTATTCTTTTTTCTCAAAACCCTAACTCAACTTCCAAAAGCGTAAACTGACCAACTTCAGTTTATACCCTTAGATAATTACCAAAAACGAAATTAAAATAATAGGGTAAGGAAAAGACCAAACTACCCTTCTAAAATCCGGATTGGACTTTCCTTATCCAAACAACCCAACTTTCAATAGGCATATCTCACTCATACGAACTCGGAATCGTGCAAACTCAGCGGAGTTGGAAAGATTTTTCCAAGATCTTTCCTAAGATATCTGGAAAGACACCTAACTCATCCTGATCTAGGAGTTATGGTCGTTTGAAGTTGACCAAAAACTCAACTTAACATACTTAACAAATTTTCCAAATTTTTATATTCTTTCCAAAAATGTCTATTTCCAATTCTTAACTTCTTCCTAGTCATCTCAATTTGCGAAATGTTACAATATCTCCCCCTTGGGAACATTCGTCCTCGAATGTGCAACATGTAACATTCAGCTCAAACACCCAACAAGCAATGCAATTACAACATGCTAACTTATAAATGAAAGAGTACTAAGAAGAGAATTAGTACCTTGGTCTGGAACTTCTCCGGTTCCAAAGAGATGTGCATATCTCTTCTTCATATCTTCCTCAGCTTCCCAAGTAGCTTCCCCAACAAATTGGTTCCTCCAAAAGGCTTTGACTGATGCTACTTCCTTAGTCCTTAACTTGCGAACTTGGCAATCTAGAATCAGGAACGAAATCTCTTCATAAGATAAGCTATCGTTGATCCCGATATCTTCAATTGGTATGATCAATGAAGGATCACCCATGCACTTCGTCAACATAGAGAGGTGAAAAATCAGATGAACCGTGGCTAACTCTTGAGGTAGATCCAACTCATAAGTTACATTACCTACCCTTTTCGATATTTTGTAAGGGCCAATATACCAGGGACTAAGCTTCCCCTTCTTACCAAATCTCATAACACCTTTCATGGGTGAAACTTCAAGTATACCCAATCATCTACTTCAAACTCTAACTCTCTTCTCCTAACATCAATGTAGGATTTTTGACGACTCTGCTCCATTTTCAACCTCTCTTGAATCACTTTCACCTTCTCCATAGCTTGATGAACTAAATCTGGTCCTATCAACCCAACTTCACCAACTTCAAACCATCCAATAGGAGATTTGCATCTTCTCCCAAAAAGAGCTTCATAATGAGCCATTTGGATGCTAGAGTGGTAACTATTATTGTAAGCAAATTCAATAAGAGGTAGGTGATCATTCGAGTTACCTTTGAAATCAATCACACAAGCCCTCAACATATCCTCTAAGGTCTGAATAGTGCGCTCTGCTTTCCCATCTATCTAAGGATGAAAGGCAGTACTAAAGTTCACCTTTGAACCCAAGCCTTTTTGGAATGACTTCCAAAATTATGCAGTAAATTGCGCATCTCTGTCGAAAATAATGGAGATCGGAACTCCATGAAGTCTAACCACTTCTTGAAGATACAACTTGGCATAGTCCTCTCTGAATGGGTAGTCGTTACCGACAAAAAGTGGGCTGATTTTGTCATTCTATCAACAATCACCCAAATAGAATCATGTTGTCTGCGAGACCTTGGCAAACCTGTGATGAAGTCCATATTAATAATCTCCCACTTCCATTTTGGAAGTTCTATATTTTGAGTTATACCATCGGGCCTTTGGTTCTCTACCTTAGCTTGTTGGCAATTCGAACACTTCGCAACAAATTCTGCAATGCCCTTCTTTATACTACTCCACCAATACACTTCTCTCAAGTCACGATACATCTTTGTGGAAGCCGGATGAATGGAATATCTGGAGCTATGAGCTTCCTCCATGATCCTCTCTTGGAGTTCATCCACCCTTGGTACACACAATCTGCCTTAATACCTCAATACACCATCTCCCCATTGTTCAAAAGGCATAACTTTATGCTTATGAGCATTTGCCTTCAATTCAAGCAAAATTGGATCTTGGTCTTCTTTCTCTTTAACTTTAGACACTAAAGATGATTCAGCCCCATTCATCTCCACTACTCCTCCTTCTGTGGAATCCATTAGTCGAACTCCTAAGCGTGCAAGTCTATGCACATCTTTCGCTAAATCTCTCTTTTCTTCCTTAACATGGGCGGTACTACCCATAGACAACCTGCTCAAGGCATCAGCAACAATGTAGCCTTACCTGGGTGGTAAAGAATACTCACGTCATAATCCTTGAGTAATTCTAATCACCTCATTTTTTTATGAGATTAAGCTCTTTCAAGTAAACACATATTGAAGACTCTTGTGATCGGTGAAAAAATCCACATGAACACCATAAATATAATGGTGCCATATTTTCAAAGTAAAAACTACGGCAACCAATTCTAGATCATGGGTTGGGTAATTCTTCTCATCAACTTTCAACTGTCAGGAGACATAAGCTATAACTTTACCATTCTGCATCAACACACAACCCAAACCAACTCTAGACACATCACAATAAACAACAAATCCTTGCGTACCTTCTGGTAAGTTCAAAATTAGGGCATTAGTCAACCTATTTTTCAATTCTTGAAAGTTTTTCTCACAACCTTCAGACTATTGAAACTTTACTTTTTTCTGAGTTAACTTAGTCAAAGGGGATGGAATAGATGAGAACCCCTCTACGAACCTTCTTAATAACCATCCAATCCCAAGAAACTCCTAATATCAGTTGGAGATGTGGGTCTAGGCCAATTCTGCACTGCCTCTATTTCCTGGGTATCAACTTTAATTCCCTCTCCAGATACAATGTGGCCTAACAATGCCACAGACTCAAGCCAAAACTCACATTTTGAGAACATAGCATACAACTCTCTATCTTTTAGAGTCTGGAGAACTATTCTAAGATGACTAGTATGATCTTCTTCATTCCTTGAATAGATTAGTATGTCATCAATGAATACGATAACAAAAATATCTAAATAAGGTTTGAATACTCTATTCATAAGACCCATGAATGTTGCAAGCGCATTGGTCAAACCAAAGGACATAACTAAGAACTCATAATGACCGTAACGAGTCTTGAAAGCTGTCTTTGGAATATCACATTCCCTTACTCTTAACTGATAGTAGCTAGATCTGAGGTCTATCTTAAGGAAACAGGTGGCACCCTGAAGCTGATTGAAAATATCATCAATCCTTGGGAGAGGATACTTATTCTTAATGGTAACTTTGTTCAACTAACGGTAATCTATCCACATCCTAAGGGAACCATCCTTCTTTCTCACAAATAAGACCGGAACGCCCCAAGGTGAGACACTTGGTCGAATAAAAACCTTATCTAGGAGATCTTTCGACTGCTCTTTCAACTCTTTTAACACTGTTGGTGCCATTCTGTATGGCGGAATAGATATAGGACGAGTATCTTGAAGAAGGTCTATACCGAAGTCTATTTCTCTCTCAGGAGGAACTCTGGGAAGATCATCAAGAAAGACTTCTGGAAACTCTTTTACTATTGAAACTGACTGAATAAAAGGTATATCAACACTAGAGTCAATAAATCGGACTAAGTGATAGACATACCCCTTGGAAACTAACTTTCTTGTCTTAAGGTACTAAATAAAACAACCCTTAGGCACTGTTGAACTACTTTTCCACTCTAAGACTGGCTCATTTGGAAACTGAAACTTGATCACTCAAGTTCTACAATCAATTGAGGCATAACGGGCATGAAGCCAGTCCATACCAAGAATGATATCAAAATCTACCATGTCTAACTCAACTAAATCAGCCATGGTACTCTTGTGATTGACAGAAATGGGACAATCATGATAGACTATCTCTGCTAGAATAGACTTACCAACAGGTGTAGAAACACTGAAGGGTTTACTAAGTTGCTCAGGAATAACATTAAAAATTCATCGCAACATATGGAGTTACAAAGGATAAACTCGCTGATACGTCTAGCAAAGCATAAACATTAAAGTTAAAGACTTGGATCATACCAGTGACAACATCTGGAGAGTCCTCTTGCTCTTGGCGACAAGTGATAGCATTTAGGCAGTTTGTTCCTCCGCCAGTACCCGAAGTAGCTCCTCTAGGTGCATCCCTTTCTGGTGGAGCAACTAAAGAAAACTGAGTTTTATTACCCCTATTATCGTTACCCTGCTTGTTCTTTGGACATTCTCGCATGAAATGACCATTCTGGCCACACTTTAAGCAACCAGTGGAGCCCTCACAACATGTACCTGAGTGGTTCCTACCACACTTAGCACAGGCATGAGGCTTACTACCCTCTTGTGCCATACTACCTTGAGAATAGGCAGGTTTAACTCTGAAATTCTGACTATTGTACTCACGTTTCTTCTTGGATACAAGTGCACTAGCAGATGATGGAGCAGGTCCCTTCTGTTTCTGTTGCTCGGACTCATTCCCTGTCTTAGCTATCTTATTCTTGAACTCCTCTCTATCCCTTAGCTTCTCTTACTCAACCTATTGTACATAGACCACCAACTTTGCTATATCCATGCCATCTATTAGCATTGCAGCATTACCTTTCTTACTCGACATACGAGACAACCCAACAACAAATAAACTCATTCTGCTCCTCATGTAAGCAACCATCTCCGGAGCATATCGGGAAATTTGTGTGAACCTCAAACTATACTCATGAACGCTCAAAGAATATTGCTTAAGTGTGAGGAACTCTCGTACCTTAGCCTCTTTCAATTCTCAGGAGATGAAACCCCCAAGAAGGCCTTCTGAAAGCACGCCCAACTTGCAAGTGGTGCATCCTCATCTCAGTTCTTCTTCCATTGATCGAACCATATCCTAGTGACACCCTTCATCTGGTATGCATCTAATTACACCCTCTCAGTATCAGCAACATGCATGATTTCAAAAACTTTCTGAAGTTCTTCAAAAAAAATCTCTGGATCCTCAGTAACACTAGAACTTGTGAAGCTTAGTGGATTCATCCTTAAGAACTCGTGGATCCTCAAAGTATCAGCTACTTCCTGTTGATTCCCTCTCTGTTTCCCAGCTTGGTTGGTCACAAATTGGCTTAGCATCCGGATAGCCTCATGGAACTCAGCATTGGTGACCTCTGCTTGGGGTTGCACTTCTGGTGCATTGGGTACCCTTTGTTCCTGTGGTTCAACATTCCTTCTAGCCAGACGACCTCTGACAGCTCTTCGTGGAGGCATGATCTGAAAGACACGCGCAAGCACGAGTTAGAAAGAAACTTTTTAGAGATCAAACTCTAACGCACGAAATGAGTATGAAAGAAGTGAGATAGTTTCCTAAGTGCTGCAGTCTCCTAATTATATATGTGGCGCGCTTCACACCAATAACTAGGACTCTACAGACACAGCTTCATAGACTCCCTAGGACTCTTGAACTCTGGGCTCTATACCAAGTTTGTCACTCCCCGAGCTACACCCTGGGCGGGACTGGCACTCGAGAACTATTGCTGGCCCCAAGCGAACCCTTGGTCTAGCTTACTTACTCAGTGGAAGACTTAACCCATGAAGAAAAATACTTTTAAGAGTAAACTAAACTGCTCAATAAACACTTAGAATGTATCAAGGTAACATTCACTGGCCAAAAGTGGCAACTCGAGTCTCAACCATTAAAACAGGAAACAGGAAACAGAACTAACATCTGACTGTCTATGAAGCCTCTAAACAACTAAGATGGATGTTGGGACAAGACCCACGACATCCTAATAAACTAATAATAATACTGAAAGAAATAAAATGGATCCTTCGAAAAACAAGGAGGCTCACCACACGACTCTGAGTGCTCACTAGATCAACGATGCGCTGGATGATGTTCCTGGTTACATGTGTCTGCATCACACAAAGATGCAGGCCAAATGGCATCAGTACATTGAATGTACATTGAATGTACGAGTATGCAAGGGGAATTCTAAAACAAGACATAAGCTTGAAAGGAATTGAATAATTCACCTGGCTCAACTCAACTTACTGAACTCATTTCAATATAAAGCAGTATAAAACAAGTGCAATATAAAGAAAAGCTTTTAAAACATGGATGCCAATTTTGTGTGTATGCAAAGATACAATATAACTCTGAGATGTATGTACAAATACAAATAAACTGTGTATATAAGAATACAATTACTTCTGTGGGAGTTTCTCTAACCGACAACCATCACGTAAGAGCTATTATAGTGATATAGTGTTTTGACTCACGCTGCCAGGGCCGTCATATACCTTGCCGAGGGTATAGAACCTGACTACGAAGTGGATCCACTAGTCTATGCTAAAAAGCACTAAAGGAATCATCTAAAAATTATGACCCTTTTCTACTCATGATGGCTATATGGTTTATAGGGGCTGTGAGTTGTCTGAACTCTCCCCCATATAGGTGCTCAATACTACTCCCAAAGCATGATACTAGCTCTTATGTTTAAAAACATACTTCTTTCTGTGATTTGAGATAATTACTCAAACCTTAGCTCAAATGCTATCTTAGATATCAAAGTTTCCTCTCTTGCTTAATTTAGAAAGCGATTACTCTTTTCTAAAAACTATCTTAAAGGCTCTTTGGAAATCAAGGTTTCCTTTCTTATTTAAATGTGAAAACATTTTAAACTCTTTGGGAATACATAGTCCCCATATACTCTTTGAATAAATGCACTTTCAATCTTTACTCCTTACTCAACTTGAACTTTAAGTCTTAAAACAAAGTTAAAACATTTGAAAAAGACTTTTGGAAAACTCTAAGAACTTCTCTTGACTTGACTCTTACTTCTCTTGACTTTGATCTTAACTTTCCTTGAATGGGATTATGGATTCAAGGTTCATGATCTCATGTTTATGGATGATTTCATGATGTTTAGACGTACCTTAGAGTGTTGGAATCAACTAGAAAACATAGGTACTTTGCTAAGGAACTAGTACGAAAAGATGGGGAAGAAATGGGAAAAATTGGCGTCCCTGGCGCTCTAAGAGGCGCGGGGCGCCAGAGCAAAAAATTTAGAGCCTAAACTGGGGAGTGCTGGCTGGTGCGGCACCCCAAGGGTCAAACTTCAGATGCCTCTTTGGGATGCACTGGCTGGCGCGACGCCCCACCCCCATTCCCCAGATTTTGACGAATTCTGTTAGTCGTTTTTCAACTCTAAACCCTCTAAACTCAATTGGGTCTTTCCCAAAAACTTAGATTCGACTACATAACCAAAATATGCAATAATCTACCCAAAACGATATCTAATTTCATGAATTAAAATCAAGAAGTTCTCAACAAATCATCAATCAAGATTCAAACGAAACTTCCTACAATATTCACCAAGAACTCAATTTCTCTAATCTTAAGAACGACAGTACGCTGAAATAAATCATGATTGACACATGGGTGAACTAACCCAAAGCTATGTGTTCTCACATACCTCGTAGGGATCACCCCTTGACGAAATCCAATAACGATTCTTGAAGATCTTGACGATTCTTGCTCTTTCTCCTCTTTTCTCCTCTTCTATTCTCTTCTCTCAAAATCCAAACTCAAATTCCAAAAGCGTAAATTGACCATCTTCAGTTTAGATCCTTAGATAATTACCAAAAACGAAATTAAAATAAAAGGGTAAGGAAAAGACCAAACTACCCTTCTAAAATCTGGATTGGACTTTCCTTATCCAAACAACCCAACTTCCAATGGGCATATCTCACTCATACGAACTCGGAATCGCGCAAACTCGGAGGCATTGGAAATGTTATTCCAAGATATTTCCTACGATATCTCGAAACACACCTAAATCATCCTGAGCTAGGATTTATGGTCGTTTTAAGTTGACCAAAAACTCAACTTAACATACTTGACAAATTTTCTAGTTTTTTATATTCTTTCCAAAAATGACTATTTTCAATTCTTAACTTCTTCCTAGTTATTTCAATTTGCGAGATGTTACATTATGATACTGATTATGATTTAAAGAAGAATGCATGACCTTGTACTATGTTTTATGAAATCATACGATCAGGTTTATGATATATTTACTTAGTCATTGCATTTTCATGTTTTCAAACTTATCGTGTTATAATGTTATGTTCATGCATCTTTCCCCATATTTAGTAAATTACGAGTATTGACTACACACATCTCTTGTGCCCATATTATTTTGTAATATAGGTTCTTATGCACATCCTTCCTGTCGTAGTTAGTATTAGATCTTATCAACTTTGTTCAGATTTGGTGAGTCCTCATAGTTCGAGGACATAGCAATACTTCTGTTTCTTTATGTCATTTCAGATTTAGATTGTTCAAGTAATCTAGGGCTTGTCATAGTAACTCATTATGTAGTAGAAGCTTGTTGTTAGACATTCCTATTTTCGCATTTATGTTCTTGTACTCAGATTTCCCTTGATATGAAAGAGTATTATTTGAGACTTTGATTCAGCTTATTTCTTTATTTGATTTATGCATGTTTCCTTATTGTCATGCTACACCATGTGATTCTCTTAGAGTCTTTCAAGATTCTAAGTACCATCTCACGTCTAGAGGATAGTCTTGGGTCATGATTAAGGCAAAAAATTGTCTCCTTTTTATGAGACAAAAAAGATGGAAGTTTGAAACTAAAGTATGAAAGATTCATGCTTTCCCCAAAGATTCCATGCTTTTTAGAAAGAAGTTTTCCTCTAAGGATGTCAATGAATGTAAAATTTATGGATCTTCTAGAAGGAAAAATAATGTGAAAAGAAATTCCAGCCAAGGTCTTAAGGTATTTCCCTTTAAAACCTAGATTGCAAAGATTATTTATGTCTTCAAAAACTACTAAAGCAATGTTATGGTATCATGAAAAGCGTAACAAATATGGAATTTTACGATATCTTGCAGATTTCGAAGCTTGGAAAAGTTTTGATAGTAGATACTCAAAAATTGTTAGAGATCCTAGCAATGTTTGTCTAGGATTAGATTTTGATGGGCATAATCCATTTGTCACAATGCGGACTATTCACATTATATGGCTAGTAATTTTAATGTCATATATTCTTTCATCATGGATGTGCATGAATGAAGAGTTCTTCATTCTGTCCTTACTTATTTCTCGACTACAAGCGTCTGGCAATAATATTAATGTATTTTTAAAATCCTTAGCGAAATAATAAAAATGAATTGTGGGATGTCTGGGTAGAAACATATAATGTCTCTAAAAGGAGACATTTGGAATGCAAGCAACTCTCATGTGGACTATAAATGATTTTCCAATATAGATACTCTTTGTGAATGGAGAACTTATGGTCGGTTTGCATGACCTTTTTGCAACATAAGCACTCACTTTAAGAGGTTCATCAATGGTATAAAAAATATTCTTTCATGCGACATCAATGTTTCTTAAATTCTGGTTACAACTATTGAAATGACGTGAAGTTATTTAATGAGACTAAAAAAATAAGACTTGTACCTTGTGTAGTATTTGAGTCACCAATGTTGGATCAAGTTAAACATATAAAGTTTACGCTAGGTCAGTCAAGTGAAGAGGTAAGTACGATGATGAAAAACATATGAAAAAAAATCCTTATTGGGAGTATAACTTGGTGTGACATAATGTTGATGTATTGCACATAGAAAAAAGTGTGTGTGATAACATAATGTTTACACTATTGGGTCTTGGTTAAAAGTAAAAAGACAATATAGAGTCATGATTGGACTTGCAGAGGATGAAAATAAGACCAAACTTATGGCCTCAATATCGCGCTAGTGAGAGAACATATTTTCCTCCTACTTATTTCACAATGTCTTCAAATTAAAAGGAAATGTTTTATGAAGTACTACAACATGAAAATTTTCCCATGGCTATGCGTCTATTATCTCACGTTAGATTCACAAATGAAAGATATCTAGTCTTAAAACTCAAGATTGTCATGTTATAATGCAAGGACATCTTCCTCTTGCCTTGAGAAGATCAGCACATAAAAGAGTTAAATATGTTTTAATTGAACTATGTACATTCTTCTGTATTTTGTGTAGCGAAGTGCTAAAACTAGAGGAGTTAAAATTACGTGATGAAAAAATTGTAGAAACGTTGTCTACTATGGAAAAACTCTTTTCCCTGAATTCTTTATTATTAAGGTACACTTGGTTACTCACTTAGAAGCTGAGGCTAAACTTGCAAGTTCTGTACCAATTGAGAGGTATGTAGAATATCACTGAATATATTATTAAACATGGCAAGCTCATAGTTGAAAGTTGAATTATCAAAATGCCCCTCACAAGCTGAAAAAGTTGTTAATTCATAATTATATTTATTAATCGACATTTCTTTTCTGGTAGGAAAAAGTTGTGCAGTTGAAAAGTTAATACATGATTAAAGGGAGGTTAGGGGGAGAAAGAAGAGAAAAAGTCACAAGGCGCTTAACTAAGTACAAAATGATATATTTGATTAAATACATTTAATGTATATCAAATTAGATTACAAAGAGAATTTACTTTGATAAAGATGGTGGTTTTTTAAATTCCAAGAGGTGGTTGTAACTTGGCAATAACTAACCATTCAAGTACTCTACCAAATTAATTCATCAGCTGACTTTAATATTATTATCAGGTTTTCAAATTTCTTTGCGTTGATAGCAAGAAGCCATAATATGTATATGTATATATATATAAAAAAAATTGTGTATTTGCCTACGTGTTTGGTAAAGAGAGAATAGAAAAAATTCACAATATAGTTTGGCAACTGTAAAACATAGTTCTTTTTCCTTTCTGTTTTACTTTTTTGCTTAAATGGTATCAAAAGTCTGTATCCTCTGGAATTAATTATGTAATGTTAATTTTTTATGGTGTTATTGGCAGGAAAAACTCATAGCAATTGTAATATATATATTAGTTTCACGGCACGTGCGTTACACGTGTGTATCATATATATAGTATACGAAGTTGTAAAATAGAATTAATATTACTAAATTAAAGCATTTTAGGAAATAATTATAATTTAAAGAACATAAGACAAATGCTTTTAAATGATTAATACAAATTGTTATAGAGTTACGTACTTGTATTTTGAGATCAAAATGACCAGATATTATTGAAACATTTCAAATTACATTCAAAGTTTAAATATGGGGAGAAAGTGACATTTCTTTAGTAGTAGTATTATTTACTTCACTCAATTTTGTAAACAAATCTAACCAACAAAATTTTAATAAAACTATCAATACAAAAAATGTCACCAATTGTCTTTCCTCTTGAGGTTATGAACATAAATGATGGACACCATTTAAGCATAATTTTTCTCTTAAACATTCATACTTCAAATTTAGTATGTGCATGACACTAATAAGGATTACTATAAATATTTCAATAATTTATCTTTATACGTAATCTATATTTTACCAATTAATAATTGAGTAAGACTATCATAGAGAGGTAATTCTACCAAAAAAAGGTATTTTATTGTTATAACGAATGATGGTTAAATTGACGTTTGAGTGTATGTCAAATATTTAGCTTAACCAATTCTTTGTTTTTGATATATATATATATATATATTTATTTATTTATTTTTTATTTTTTTATTTTATTTTATTTTCAGTAGCATAATTTAATTTTAATATATGAACAACATCACCTTTGGTGAAAATATTTCATTTCTTTAAATTTCTACCTTATCTTTGTAGAATTGTAGTCTTCTCCTTTTTCCTGCCGCATACCTATCATATAGTTGTTGTCTAATGAAAGTATCTAGTATCTTATAGAAGTTGTATCGTGATATAAAATATTAAACTTTTTCAATAATAAAAATTAATAGATGAATAAAATTTAAAGTATTGTTTATAGAATATTTAATTTGATTTAAGATTATTTTATGCTCAATCACTATTTTCTTATCTATTTTTATATAGCTAACAATGAGTGTATCTTGTGACATAAAATTTTCTCAAATTAAAATGAACACAAAATAATAGGGGAAAAATATATGGAATGATACATAGTCAATGAAGAAGGAAGACGAAAATATATGTTCATGCTATATTCACTATAGAGTTCCATTTGATTAAAATCTCTTGTCACCAACACTTCACTTTCTTTGTTCATTTTTACTTACATATATATTAAAAATAATTATTATCATGTCTATATTATCATATTATAAGTAAAAGTGAAAAATCTATTTTTGAAATAGTGGATTTAAAATCAAAACTAATGATCCAATGGACTACATTGATGCCTGTTGTTTTAGCAAAATCAGAAAGAAAATGCTTCATTTGAGGGTAAAAAAATAAAAAATAAAAAGCCAAAGAAGAAATATCTTACCCAAATCATCTGACTTTATTCATATTTGTTTATTATTATTGTCTTTCCCACAACATTTCGTCACTGTTAACTCATGGAAATCGTAAGTAGAAATACGAGTGTGAATTTATGAATGATTTGCTACAATTTGTTTACCAACTCTTTCTTATGTGTTCCTCGAATTTTGTTGAATTTTAAACTTAATCAACTGTTGCAAATAACCCCGAGATTTTTTAAGAAGAACAAGAGTAGAAAACTTTTTAAAATGTAGCTTAAAAGTGAGAGGAAACCCTCTATTTATAGCTAACAAATAGTAGTATTAATAGGTGCTAATTGTTCCTTATCAGAAAAGTTATCTTTCAAAAAAGTCACTACTCATCGGAAAAATCGCAACCTTTTGCAAAAGTCACAACTCATTGGAAAAGTCACAATCCTTCGGAAAAGTCACAACCCTTTGAAAAAATCACAACCCTTCAGAAAAGTCATCGAAAATGTCAAAACTCGTCAAAAAAGTCGCAACCCTTTGGAAAAGTGACATCTCTTTGAGAAAATCACAACCCTTTAATATGAAAGGCTATCTACATTTAATATAGTACAAATAATTAAATTAATAAATAAAATATATTGAGTATTTTTAATTTGGGGTATTATAGTAATTCAACATTCAGTTTAGGAGTTCATGTTTTTAAGATAGTATATATATATAAGTATATATATATGCATGTTAGGCATTTATGTCATTCATTCTTGGTCCCTTATTTTAATTAATAAACTTCCTTTTCTTGATATGATTTTGCTTGGCTGGAAAAAAAACTGTTGGTTTCAACTGTCATGCAAATAAGGGAAATTTAAGTTACATAACGCAAAAAAAATACTCTCTTTGTCCTAATTTATGTTATGTAGTTTGACTTAACACATAGTTTAAAAAGAAAAAAAATGACTTATAAAATTTGTGGTCTAAAATAAGATATTGATATTTGTGTGACTATAAAAAATGAGTAGTATTTTAAAGTTACTCTTTTACTAATTATAGACATATATCAATTTTTGGGCGCGACTTACTAAAAAGGAAATTGAATCATATAAATTAGGACAAAGGGAGTAATTTAGATATCCATTTGTTATCTGTCATACTTAAGATATTTTTCTTTTGTGTATAAGTAAGTATACACATTTGTTTTTCTTTAGATGCAAAAATGATTAGAAAATAATTTTAGAAGTGGCATTGTTGGATAATATTTAGTACTATGATAATAGCAATTATATGCCAAGGTTAGTTCTATTATTGTTTTTATCAAAAAATAATTTTAGAAGTGGTATTATTGGATTATCTTTAGTGCCCACTATTCAAGCATACTTTTGTTTATGTTTGTTGTAATATTTCACTTAACACTATGCTAACATCTATTCACCATTATACCTATAAAAGTTTTTCTCCACGAAATGAGAGCAATGATACAGAAACGAGTCAACAAGGAGTTTATATCTGGCTATTTTCCCAGATTTATGATAGTTTTCTGCTTGTAAACAGTGCGCGTCATATATATATATCAATTTCTCCCTCATCTTCTCCAGGCTTTCCATCCTATCTGATACCTTTGCACTCATATCTTCTCTTCCACATTCTTTTTCCATTGACAAAAGCTCAAGATTTTTGCAGCTAGAAGCAGTCCCCTAATGCCAATATGCTACTCGTTTGTTTCTGAAATACACTTTAAGATCAAATTTTATATTTTTATTATTATTAATAATACTAGGAAACTTATCCGCGTTTTGCACTCACGGAGTAAAAGAATTGGGTAAACGCCACCGGTTTGGTCATACAACATTATAAATTAAACTTCTTACTGAATTTTTTTTTTTACTTTATTTGAAAATTAATTTTTACCATGAAAATTCAAATTAAACTTTAAGAAGAACAAGGTAGATAAAGAACCACTTTTGAGTTGGTCTGTGTTTGAGGATGCTTTCTTGGGGCGCTTCTTTTCCCGAGATTGAAGGACAGCAAAGGTAAGAGAGTTTCTTATTATGAAACAAGAGTCTATAAGTGTGCAAGAGTACAGCTTCAAGTTCACTCAGCTCTCCCGCTATGCTCCAAAAATGGTGACAGATATGAGAAGCAAAATGAGTTTGTTTGTGACTGGGCTATCCCGTTTATCTTATAAAGAGAGGAGAGAAGCTATCTTGATAAGGAAAATGGGCATAGCTAGGCTTATGATTCATGTACAATAGGTAGAGGAGGACAAGTTGAAAGACAGGAAAAAGTTCCGCAGCAAGATGGTTAAGACAACAAATCATGAGTTTCGCCAGCAAAAGACGAGGAATGGGCATCGGTCATCTTTCCAGCAAAGGTCATATGGACCTGTTCCATCGTCAGCTAGTGTGCTGCACCAAGAAACAGGAATGATCAGAGGAATCAGAGTTCTCAGAATTTCAGAGCTCAGGGTACTCAGTCTCAGGGTAGTCTGGCACAAGGGTTTCAGAGCCCACCTTGTGCTAAGTGTGGTAGGACCCACCCAGGAGAATGTCGTGATGGCTCTAATGGTTGTTTCAAGTGTGGTCAGACGAGTCATTTTATGAGAGAATTTCCTAAGAACAGACAGGGTAATGAGGGCAATAGAGCCCAATCTTCTTTAGCAGCTCTAGCAGATAGTAATTCCTAAAGAACAACTACTTCAGGAACATGCGGAGGTACAAACTGTCTACATGCTATAGCTAGTTGCCAGGATCTAGAGAACTCACCAGATGTTGTCACTGGTATGCTTAAATTCTTTACTTTTGATGTTTATGTCTTTTACTTGCTCCAGGTGCGAGTTTGTCTTTTTGACTCCTTATGTAGCCATAAAGCTCGGCATTAAATCCGAACAACTTCTTGAACCCTTTAGTGTTTCCACACCTGTTAGTGAGTTTATTTTAGCAAAAAGAGTCTATCGTGATTGTACCATCTTTGTTTATCACAAAGATACCATAGTTGCCTTAGTTGGGCTAGACATGGTGGAATTTGATGTCATTGTAGGTATGGACTGGCTTTATGCTTGTTATGTCTCAGTCGATTGTATAACTCGAGTAGTCAAGTTTCAGTTTCCTAATGAGCCAGTTTTAGAGTGGAGGAGTAGTTCAACCGTGCCTAAGGGTCGTTTCATTTCATACATTAAGGCTAGAAAGTTAGTTTCTAAGGGCTGCTTCTATCACTTAGTTTGAGTGAATGTCTCTAGATTTGAGACATCGGCTATTTAGTCCGTTCCAGTTGTGAGTGAGCTTTTAAAGGTCTTTCTAGACGATCTTCCCAGATTCCCTCATATGAGAGAAGTAAGCTTCGGAATTGATATTCTTCCTGATACTCAACCCGTTTCTATTCCGCCATATAGAATGGCTTCAGTTGAGTTAAAAGAGCAGTTGAGAAATCTTATTGATAAGGGTTTCATCTGACCAAGTGTCTTACCTTGGGCCGGTCCGGTCTTATTTGTGAGAAGGAAAGATAGTTCCCCTATGATGTGTATCGATTACCTCCCATTGAACAAGGTCATCATAAAGAATAAGTATCCCCTTCCAAGAATTGATGACATTTTGACCAACTTCAAGGTGCCACTTGTTTCTCTAAGATAGACCTGAGATCTAGCTATCTTCAATTGAAAGTGAGAGAAAGTGACATCCCGAAGACAACATTCAAGACCCATTATGGTCATTATGAGTTCCTTGTTATGTTATTTTGTTTTACTACTGCTCCTACAACATTCATGGATCTTAGGAACAGAGTATTTAAGCCGTATCTGGACATATTTGTTATCATGTTCATTGATGACATATTGATTTATCTGAGGAATGAGGAGGACCATGCTAGTCATCTCATAATAGTCCTTCAAACTCTCAAAGACTGAGAGTTATATGCCAAGTTTTCTAAGTGTGAGTTTTGACTTTAATTTGTGGCGTTCTTAGACCACATTATGTCTGGCGAAGGAACTTAAGTCGACATTCAGAAGATTGAGGCAATGCTGAATTGGCCTAGACCCACATCCTCAATTGATATGAGTTTCTTGGGGTTGGTTGGTTAAGTATTTGCTTGAGTTTGAATGTTCTAAATTCTATTTTCAAAGTTTCTTTATGTTTGAGTAAATCTTCCGCTAAACAGTCAGTCAGGACAAGGGTTCACTTGGGAATCAGAAATGGTTCTTGAGTGCCGACACGTCCAGTGTGTAGACTCGGGGCGTGACAGATGTAGAGCATGAGGACGAACTAGTACAACACTATGATAGCCTTACAAACCTGGAAGAACAAAATTCTTGGCCAAATTGACGAAGCTCGAAGAACGCTTGAAACCCTAGCTTTTCTCCTCTTGGAACCTTACTCTAATGACTTGAAGTGTTAATGAATATAAAAGAGCTGATTAACACTTTCTAAGACCTTAACTAGGTGAAAACGTCATGATTTAGGCTTAGAATATGGATTAAAACGACGTACACCACATAGGGGAAAGACCAAAATGATCCCAACTTAAAAACTGATGGAGTGCCTTAAAAGGAAAGCTTCAAGGACTGTTTAGGGCTCCACGGTCCACGAAACACTTCACCGTTCGTCAAGAAAGAACAATTTTTTTACCTATTATACCCTCAATTAATTACTTTGAAAAATGTAGAACTTCTTGACAATCTTAAGTTTTAAATTTCATCCAGTTCATAATTAATATGGGTAAAATGGTAAACTCACTATATTAATAATTGTTTTCTTAATAGGCGTGTCAATTTAAAAATTGACAAGAAATTAGGGACAGAGGAAGTATTTATCATCCAACACATTTCTCAAATCATTAAATTTAATAAAGTCAAAGAATAATATAGTAATATTACCCCTATTATTTATTATTTTTAAGGGGTGTGCCAAATCAATTGTAGACAACTATTATTGGACAGAGTGTATTGACAAAGACTTAGCTTTGCAGTCAGATATTTGCATGTGTGCATTATTATAATTTAGAATTGAAAGTGAAGGGTGTTTACTATCCGAGCAACTCTCTCTAGTATATTTGCGAGGTTATTATTTCAAATTCAAATTATAATTATTTCCGATGATTGAGAAAATAATGACCTATTTTTCTTTATTCTAATTTATGTAATGATCTTTCTTCTTTAGTTAGTTAAAGAAAAAGAAAATATATATTTGGTAACACTTCACCTTTAAAATACTCATTTTCCCTTAATAAGATGATTTTTAGCTACATTATTATGTCTATTTTATTTTAGATTTAATATTTTACAAATCTTCCTTTTTATTTCTTACTACTCCGTATCCCATCAATTATCATCCACATAAATTGAAAGGTTTATGTCATCCTCATTTAAACTTTTCCAACCTATCGACAATAAATCTAGCTAGTCTTTGCATTGATACCCCCACAATGTCCCAAAAAGAATTACCTTAGGGTCTGTTTGGAAAGCCACTTGGTAATTGGAATTGGTGTAATTACTAGGGTAGTAATTACTAGCTTAGTAATTACACTGACCTGTTTGGTTGCCACAGTGTAATTACACTGTAATTACACATGTCATGTTTGGATGCCACAGTGTAATTACACATGTTCTGTTTGGATGCACAATTGCAATTATAAAATTATAATAAATTTTAAAAATAAAAATTAATTATTTAAAATTTATACTAGACAAATAAGAAACTTTATAAATGACATTAAATTAAATATTTAAGATATATATTCTTGTTTGAAAATATATTAATTAATAAACATATTTTCTGTAACTACTATTATGAAAAAATAATTGATTTATATTTTTTCAAATTAATATATTTCAATTGAATTGATC
>JAJOOE010013568.1:0-16170 GCA_036250405.1 Solanum raphanifolium
GATGAGTTGAGAATTATGGCCTTGTAGGCAAGTCATGGGTAAATTCTCTTGTGATGTTAGAATTGTTGAGAATTGGATAATGGTGATTATGGCTTTGGAGAATGGTAAGTTGACCTACTTTCATTATTGAAGGTCAATGAACTCAAGCACCTGGGCTTCCCTCAACTCAAGGGGAAAGAATCTATGAAGAAAAGCGAACATAAACTTCTCCAAATCAAAACGACCTGCATCTTCAAGTTTCCCTTCCTTCCATTGGTTGAACCAAATTTAAGCCACACCTTGTAGTTGATACGTGGAAAGCTCCATCTTTTCTACCAGCTTCATTCCCATGATTATCAGAACCTTATAAACCTCATCAATAAACTCTTGAGGATATTTCTCAACCTTAGAACCACGAAACTCCGGAGGATTCATCCTAGTGAACTCCGTCACTCTAGATGTCATCGTGCCCATATTTGGGTTCAAGAGAACTGCAACCTCCTTATTTTCTTGGGCCATCACTGTTTAAGTCGATACTTGAAAATCAGCCCTAAACTCCGCATTAGTTATCTGCTCGGCCAAAGGATCGACCAGAACTTGAGGACCTTGGGGAGGAGTTTCTTGTTCCTTATACTCCCTCACCTTCCGTCTAGCATAAGCTCTTTGAGTAGCCATATCCTTTGGAGCATCGGATAACGGTTAGAAAAGAGACCTTATAGAGTTAAACTCGATGGCATGAGTTTAGAGTAATGAAAGAAGTGGAGTTTCCTAATCATCTTGTAGCCTCTCATTCATAAATTTGGAACACTTCACACTTATGAACAAGACTCTACTAGACGTGGCTTATGAGACATCCTAGGACCATTCTAAACCTTTTGCTCTAATTACCAAGTTTTTCACGATCCAAGGGTAACCCCTAGATGTAACATTGCATATGAAAACCCCAAAGCACCCCATACAAGCCATATAACTTTTATAACATAAGAAATAGAACAATAAGAGTAAAGAAATAGTCCAAGTCCAATAGTTTTTATAAAAGAAAAGAGGAAGTCTTGTAGCACCTCGTATTCAAAAAAGGGAAATGAAGCAAGTTTTGGGAAGTTGCAGGATCCATCCATGCTAGCCGTAGGTTGGTCCATAGGTTGGCCATCTTACCTAGTAGCTCGAGGTCCAAGACCACGACCAGACCTATAGACCGTAGGTCAGACCACGGTCCATGGTTAGGGCCCATGGTTCAAAGACCAAAAATCAGTTTCTAATGACCAACCACATTTCACCGGGATGGAGTGTAGTCATACCAAAGTCCGTCGACTAGGGTCTGTGGATGGTCAGTTTTCAGTTATTTTCAGGTTTAGTAAGGTCTTTTCCTAATTAAATAATTCCTATACTCGTTTTGCCTATATTAGGAACCCGTATATAAGCCTTTTAACCCCCAATTAACCCTAATTATTTTATTTTTCCAATTTCACAAAAAGAAACCAACTCCTCTGCCAATATTCTCTCTCTAGAAACTTGAAGAAGGACAAGAAGAATGAGGATTCACCTAGGGTTTCAAGCTAAGGTTCCAATTCCTCCATTGAAGGCTGGCATTTGAATTCAATGTATCATAGTTTTCATCCATGGAGTTCCTAAATCTCTCTATTTTAAAAGGTAGAATTCCCAAATTGAGTTATGGTTTTCATCAATTATCACGGGTTCTCTTTATTATTGATTTAAATGATTTAATTATAATTTATTATGCATGATTTGATGATACATAATGATTTTATGATGATTTCCCCATGAACCCATGCAATCCCCCATAATTTCAAGTTATGAATCATTTGATGTGGGATTTTGAACTTCAAGGAAGAGATTTGTGAAATTGAGCATGTATTGCAAGTTTTACATGTATTTATGTTGAAATCTATATCTAACCCACGTTTTCTAAGATTTTATTATTGAAAGTATGTTTTGATCTTAAGAAGTAAATCATGGACTTATGCATTGTTTTATGAAATCTATGTAAATGTTTTAAGGTTGCTTTGAGAGTAAAGTACCAATGATGATGTTGTGTTGTAAAAGGATATTCTTACTACAACACATACTAGCATGATGTGAAAGGTTTTCTCACATAGAAAGGATTATTAGTTTGAAAGGTTTTCTCACATAGAAAGGACTATTCGTTTGAAAGGCTCTCTCGCCTAATTTAATCAAAGAGAAGGAGTGATCTTCATGAAACTAGCTTAAAGGGCGAATCACCAACTTGATCGGTGATTCCGATTAATGACGTTGAATGATCTGCTGCAGTACAAATCTGTGATAACTATAAATACTAGTTAGAGTTTAAGTTTTAGTGTGGAACAATTATTATAGTTTTCAATTAGAGAATAGAACTTTTTGATATTATTGCTCTAAGTTTGAGAGGGTTTTGAAGACTTGAAGAAGAAGAGGGTTTCATCTCCAAAGATTTGGACTTGGGTCTCTTGGATTCTTCATTCTTGGCCTGTACGAGGACTTAAATCTTCATACCCATTTGAATGCAAGCTCATTTAGGTATAAATTTCTATATCTTGATGTGTGGCTAAAAACCCCAATTCTTGGGGTGTGATTTAGCGAATATGGGCTAAGATAATTATTGGGTCTTGCTTGCTGATAGTTTAGTCGTAGTTTAATTGTGATTTCGTTTAGTGGTTGTGGATGAATTTAATGAATTTGTAGTTACAAATATAAGTTTATTTATGTGTTTTCGGCTTGCTCAAGAGGGAGGTCGTAAAACTAAGACCACTAAATTGATGGCCAGTGTGAGTGGGTCGATATGAGGTTCAGCTCGAGGGAGTGAACCCTAGTCCCATGTCCACACACTCAGCTCGAGAGAGTGAGTGGGTTAAGCTGTAGGCTACTCTTTATTCGGCAAGTAGGTGTCTGAGAGGAATGCATTTGAAATGGGATAAGTTTCTCGAGAGAGAGAGCTTATCCCCCTTAAAGCTTAGCCTAGTCACAATTACTCTATGAATCTTCTATCGAAAGCATGTACCCAATAATCTAGCTTAACTCGTATTCCTGTCACATCCCATGGATCCCCTCTCATTACTTAGAAACCCTTATTTATTTGGTTGTTTTTACTCACTAGTGACAACCCTCCCCCCGCCCATTGTTAATTTACAATTTTGTGTCCCCCTTTAATTTACAATATTTTTACTCATTAATGTCTTTAGCTACGACTAGTTAGAACGAACTTTTATTTTTCTATAAATTCTCAAAACCACTCTCTTGGGACGATCCCAACCCTTGGTTGGGTTACTAAACTATCGTACGAACATTGACACTTGCATCGAAAGTTGTGTCTTGATTACGCTAACAACAAAATGGCACCGCTACCGGGGAATGGTGTTTTTTTAGAATTTTTAGATTAATAGAAATTTTGTTCTTTTTTATTGTAGTTTACTTACTTAACTCTTAGTTTTGTCTAGCTTGTTTGTGTGTTGAAACATGATAATGAGTATACATTATGGAGATGGTGAACCAATAGAGCACCTACCAGTAGAAGTGTTGAGGTTCAGGGATCGCATCCTGACGTTCAAGCATCTAGAAGGAGAACATTTTCATGAGTCGTGGTTGAGCTTTAAAACACTATTGACAAAATGCCCAACTCATGAGATCCCCAATCTAGTTCTACTAGAATGCTTCTATAGGAGTCTAAATCCCGGCAACAGAAGATTAATCAATCGACTTATCCCATGTGACCTTCAGAGATACTTCTATGAGACCGTAGCCAAATTCCTTGACCTCTCGGCTAAACCCAACAAGGATACAGAGAAGGAACAACAATTGATCATTTTGCTGCGTTAGATGGATAACTTGACCCAGCAGGTCGAGGAAATAGAGTTATGTCCAAAGAGAAGAGAAAATGCATACTACCTACAGAGAAGGGAAGATCTATGGACATTGAAAATAAACGTATCTAGGATATGCTATTAACCATTGTTTAAAAGCTAAATGAGCAAGATAGAGTATTAGAGGAGATTAGAGAAAATGTAGAAGTGCTAAATCAGATGAGCGGTTCTCACTCTAGTTCTATCCAGCTAATTGAAACTCTCTTAGGTCATTTGATGACACATCTCCATCAGGTAGGGGGTTGCCAAATGATGTTTTGGCTAACCCCAAAAGTGAAGTTTAGGTGTTAACCTGCATCGTACCACGACGTTAACTAAGGCGCTGTTTGGAAGGCAACCCAAAACCCTTAACTGCTTTTATTATGTTATTTTTGAAATAAAGATGTTTTGATTTTGTAGGATTGGGCATGAAATGTTTGTGAAAAGTACAAGATGAATTACACAAGTTCAATTGGGTAATCACCGACTAGATCGGCGACCCCGACAAAGACAGCCGTTTGGATCTTTACTTTGACTGAGCGTCCTATAAAGCTCAGGGAGGTAGATAAACACTCGGTGGATCACCGAGTAGTGGAGAAAATTCAACTAATGTCGCCGAATGGGTGAGATCTGGATAATTTTTATAAAGGAACGGGTCTTGACTTTCAACTTTTTTCATATTTTCAATTTTCGCAAAATTGCACCTACTTAGCATTTTCAGAATTTTCGCACCTCGTAAGTATTCTAGCTTCTTTAGTAGTTCTTGGATCTATACTAACCTGCTGCCTAGCATCACAATCTTGACTTAATCTGCCTGAAAGGTTGGTTCTCCAAACCCTGCATTTAATTGTGATATTTATACTCTCATTGCGACTAATTTTATCCTATGTCATGTGTTGTGCCATTCTAATAAATTTAGACTATTCGCCGTGCTGAGGCGAGCTCGCCGAATCACTTGGCGGTTCGCTAAATGACCACATCTCGCCTTTAATTTCATGCTACTAACTTCATGCTTAGGCTATGACAGATGTGGAGGTTAGGTCGGCTTTTCTAATCTTGACTCAAGCAATGACGACTCAAGCTCAAGCTGTGACAACTCAAGCCCAAGGTATGACGGCTTAAGCCAATAGGGATGTTGGGCCCTGTGTGAACCCTAATGTGAATACCATGGCTTCTAGATTGAGGTATTTTACCACAATGAATCCTCCAGAGATTCTTGGCTCAAAAGTGGAGGAGGATCCCCAAAGATTTATAGATGAGGTTTCCAAAGTGCTTGACACTATGGGGGTGTCTTCGGAGGAGAAGGCGAAACTAGCCACCTACCAACTAAAGGATGTGGCTCAACTTTGGTATGATCAATTGAAAGGTGAGATACTCATTGGAGAGGGGACCAATAGGATGGGAATCATTTAAATAGTGTGGCTCATATAGAAGATCAAAAGAAAGAGTTGGTCTGAGATCTTCATAGATTGGCCCGGCTAGGTGTCCAAGTAGTGGATTCCACCAAGAGTGGTTTCACCGTTCATAATGGCGCCGAATCATCCTTTGTGGTGGATGTTAAGAAAAGCAATAGGGAGATGAAGAGGGCTAGATCCGATGAGCCTGGTCAACCAATGTTCAAAAAGAGAGCTTCTAACCAAGATTCTTCAAGCACTTCTAGGGTTAACCAAAAGAAAGGTAATGGACCTCCATTTTCTAAACCTACTTGTACTAATTGTGGGAAGAAACATTATGGAAAGTGCCTAGCTGGTATAAATGGGTGCTATAGTTATGGAAATACTGACCACCAAGTGAAAGATTGACCTACTCTTACGGCCAAAGAAAGGGAGGCCAAACAAGCTTCTCCTAGTATTCCGGATCCCAATGCTCCAAAGTATGCTCGTCTCTATACACTCCAGTCTAGAGAGGACAAAGGAGCTCTTCCGGATGAAGACACCGGTATGTTGATAATCCCTTGTGGTGGTGAATGTTTTATTGAGGTCCCTATGTTATTTTCATGTTAGCCTTAGTATAGGTTTGCTCCCAAGAAGAAGATAGTTTGGTTAGAAAGTAAGGTTGTTGAGAGTTCTGATATCCTTATCTCTTTCTTTCTATTCCTATTCATGCCTAAGACAAAGAGTTCCATTTGGCTTGTTTCATGTTTTGGAGTCATGTGTGATTATGTGTTTCCATGGTCTCCTTATGTTATGCATGCTCTTGATTAACTCATGTTTCATGAGAAAATGAGTTTTTATGATCTATGTTCCTCATGTTGATGTTTCTTTAGTATGAGTTGCATATGTGCTTCATGAGTTGAATTACTGAACATGCTTAAATCTGCTTTTGAGAAAAATTGCATAATTGCTTCATGATGTTATGATGAGCATGTTTTGATATTTAGAGGGTAATTCCTCCAATGAATGAGAAATGTTAATGTTTTCATGCATAATGAGTTTATAGATGTAGTTCCTACTTTCTTGTGTTGCATGGAGTATGTTAAGAAGGAGTTGATGTTTCCTCCTATGATTTATGCATTATTTTGATGTGGCATGAATGATGGGCTGCTAGTCTTGAGTCTTTAATTCCGTAAGTGTTTAAATGTGTCATTCGAGGATGAATGTTCCGAAGGGGGATATAATGTAACGCCTCGGAAATTAGTAGGTTGAACTAGAATCTAAACGTGAGGGTTAACGTCAAGTGTTAAGGACAGGGCCAAGGATTTTTGGTGAGTGCCATGGCTAGGGGGCCAAGGCTACCTATAACATGCCTATCCACTACCTACCAAGACCACGAGAGTCTTCACGACCAGTGGTGGCCACCATGAGTCGTGGTGCCACCTGTGGTTGGTGAGGCAGTGTGCCCCAAAAGCTGCCCAAGCAAAGGCTTCCCTTCACGAGCCACTTCATGGCTAGTGGTCATGATCACGGACCGTGGGAAGGCTCGTGGGATTGCCTTAGCCTCTTGGGAGGTTGACAGGTTGAATGGAGCTACTGGTAAAGCGACGACAGGCACCACCACGGGCCATGGTGCCCTTGATGGCTCGTACAGATAGGTGTGGCCTCTAGGAAGGGGCTGCTTAGTCGAGGGTCATTTGGTAATTTCCAAAACAATTAGGTAATTAATGGGGTCGATTTTTTTTTGTTTTATTTCACCTATATAAACTATTTTAAGTCATTAAACACCCTTTTTACTTCATTATTCTGAAAAACCCAATCAAACCCAAAAGAGTTCATCTTCTCCAAAAATTTCTCTCTCTAGAAGTTCCCAAATATGAAGAAGAAGAAGTGGAGGTTAGGGCTTGAATAACCAAGGTATTTCCTCACAAATTTTAGAAAAAACTCCACCAAGGTATGGTGGCTTTCATCTATGGGTAGCTTTCACCCGTAGAGTCCCTCCAAAATATGATTTCAAAGTTTCCAAATTTCCCCAAAAAGTAGGGTTTTCAATCTAAGTCATGGGTTCAATTCCAAAATGTTTCTAAAGTTTTATTTATGATGGATTATGGTTGAATTGATGAATTAATGTTTAATTATGAGGTATTTCCCCATGGACCCTTCTTTATCCATCCTGAGAGCACCAATGAAGGCCTTGGATAGCTGCTTGCAGTTCTGCCTCATTTGGCTGTTGTAATTTTTTCTTCCTGCCTGCATTTCTCCATAAGTAATATCACTTCTATCCAGCTGTTTGGCTAGTTGAGATATGGAAAGACTGTGGTGAGAATGTGTTTGATATCTTTGAAAATTAAGAACTTCACCCTCACTATACTAGACTGTAGCCCTCCATATTTAGCTACGCATCTATTTTTCCATAAATTCCAACTAATAAAAATAGGTAGGGACTGACTCATGATCTTTTGAGCCTCATTATTGTGCTTCATAGTCCACCAGTTCATCAAGTGATTTTTAATGCAATGTGTCTGTGAACTTTTCAAAAAAAGGCAGCAAAGAAACTCCAAATGTGAACTTTGAATGGATTGTGTGTTTTACTTAATTTGGTTTCTAATATGGATGTGGATTGCAATTTGCAAACCCATTATGTAATTATATTGGTTTTTTGTAGTTTTATACTTTTGCATATGCACATTTTAATCAAAAAAAATTTCTAAACCAAGAAATCTTCTCAACTATTTCAGATTTTGCTGAGAGGAAATTAATATTAGGCAGACACCAAAATCAAGGTATTTCTGATCTCTTAACAGTAAAATGACTATATTTCATCCTTGAAATAATGGCATACAGTTTTGTAGTTATTATTATGTACATATTAGAAACAAGAATGGTAACAATATACTCGAAACTCGACATTCACTATGAATCTAATCATCTCATAACACATGATTCTGATTCTGATGATTCGAGTCAAAACTTTTATCATCTCATAACACATGATTCTGATAACTTACTCGTGACTTTTAAAACTTATTTGTGAAGTAGTTAATGATTTAATGATTATTACTGAAAGATTAAATATTAATATCTTCTTCTAGGAATTCAAATATCCCATCCAAGGATTGGATGGATTTAGCAAGCTATAGCAAAGAGTATATTGTTGGTGTTGAATCATTCCTAGATTTTGCTTACTCTTATGGAGATCCTCAAGGAGAGGAAATTCAGTGTCCATGTGCAAAATGTTGTAATATTCGTTGGACTCGAAGAAATGTAGTGTATGATCATCTAATATGCTATGGATTTGTTAAAGGTTATACTAGATGGATCAATCATGGGGAATGAGATGTCAACTTGAATGTTGACGATGATATGGATTACTCACGTGATGATATTGATGGGTTGTTGAATGATCAATTTAGAGATGTTGCACAGGCTGAAGGAGCTTATGATGGTCCAAATGAAGATGCCAAGAAATTCTATAACTTAGTTGAAGAGGCAAGCCAAGAATTATATCCTGGTTGTACAGGATTCTCTAAATTGTCATTCACACTTCGTTTATATTTGTTGAAGTGTCTGCATGGATGGAGCAATGAATCATTCACTTCTCTTTTATAGTTATTAAAAGAGACGATGCCCGAGTTGAACATTCCTCCGTCTTACAATAAAACCAAGTCTATGGTTAAGAATCTCGGTCTTGATTATGAGAAAATTGATGCATGTCCCAATGATTGCATGTTGTTCAGTAATGATCATAAGGATGATGAATTTTGTCATACTTGTGGAGCTTCACGATATATTAAATCTCCGGAAGTTGATAGTGAGCTTGAGCCTTCAAAAAAACAACATCGAGTTTCAGCAAAGACTTTGAGACGCTTTCCATTAATTCCCAGACTTAAAAGGTTATTTATGTGCTCAAAGACGGCAAATTTTTTGAGGTGGCATGATGAGGAGCGTTCTAAAGATGGAATGTTAAGGCATCCCGCTGATGGTCTAGCATGGAAAGATTTTGATAGGTTGCATCCAGATTTAGCACTAGATTGTCGCAATGTGAGACTTGGCCTGTGAAGTGATGGGTTCAATCCATTTCGAACCATGAGTATATCACATAGTACATGGCCAGTTATGATGATGGTGTATAATCTGTCGCCTTGGATGTGCATGAAATCTGAATATTCTATACTTTCTTTACTTATACCCGAGCCGCGATCACCTTGAAATGACATTGATATTTACTTACAACCATTGATAGATGAGTTAAAAGTATTGTGGGATTCTGAGGTTGAAACATAGGATGATTCAAGAAATCAAAATTTTCAAATGCGAGCAGCTCTTATGTGGACAATCAATGACTGTCCTGCATATGCTATGTTATCTGGTTGGAGTACAAAAGGAAAGTTTGCTTTCCCTTGTTGTAACTATGGCACTAATTCTCACTATCTTAAACATAGTCGAAAAATGTGTTATATGGATCATCGTGTTTTTCTACCCATGGATCATTCATGGAGATCTTACAAAAGATCTTTCAATGGAAAAACTGAATTTAGGCCTCCTCTACCTTTCTTAATGGGAACTGATGTGCTTAATAGCTTACAAGATTTTGAAAATGTGTTTGGAAAGAAGAGAAAGAGATCAAATGATGGCCCATGGAAAAAGAGGTCAATCTTTTTTGAATTACCTTATTGGCAGCACAACTTGTTATGCCACAACCTTGATGTAATGCACATAGAGAAGAACATAGTTGATAGCATACTTGGAACTCTTTTGGATATTTCTGGCAAAACAAAGGATCATGCAAAAGCCCGATATGATTTGAAAGATATGGGAATGAGAAAGAACCTTCATCCAAAAGATACATAAGATAGTAAGAGAACAAAGTTTGCAAAGGCGTGCTTCTCAATGACAAATGGAGAGAAATCAATTTTTTGTGGAGTTTTAAAGACAACCAAGCTACCTGATGGTAGTGCCTCCAATATATCTAGGTGTGTGCACTTGGATGAAAGAAAATTGTCTAATTATAAAACCCGTGATGCTCATTTCATGTTACATTACTTGCTTCCAATACCAATTAAAAGCATTCTTCCTCATCATGTGGCTATTCCTTTGATTCGTCTTAGTTCCTTCTTCCATCGTTTGTGTCAAAAAGAAATCACATTGGAGGAACTGGATTGCTTAGAAGTAGAGATCATAGAAACAATAAATCAGTTGGAGCGAATTTTTCCTCCTTCATTTTTTGATATAATGATTCATTTGGCGAATGAAGTGAGATTAGGAGGTCCCGTTCAAAATCGATGGATGTATTCCACTGAAAGAGAAATGGGTACATTCACATCATACATCCGCAACAAACGTTATCCAGAAGGTTGCATAGCAGAGACACGGGTGGGAATAGATTGTATGAATTTATTCTCCAAATATCTGCATGGGAGTGTGCGTACCAGATTTAACAGAAGAGCCCGAAATAATGATGAATGTGAACCAAGTGATGCAGAAATTGTGAGTTTGTTTCCTAACAGAGGAGTTCCTTTAGGATAAAAGAAAACTGATCCATTCATTTTAGATAACAAGTCACTAAGTCAGGTACATGCATACTTATTGGGAAATTGTGACGAGGTTCAAGAATATATTAGGTACCTTAATTTGAATATAGTATTATTTTTGTATAATTAATTTTTAACTTATTTTATTTATTGTTTTAACAAAAAAAATGTACATGTTGTGTAGAGAGCATGAGCAAGAGGTTAATAATCAGCCACAAAGATCTAAATGGAGAAAGGCCAAGAATCATTGTCAAAACTTCTCTGAATGGTTTGAAACTCGTGCTTTACAAGAAGATGTGCCTTATTTGATAAAATAATTGTCGAGAGGACCAAATTCTGTTGCAAAAAGATATTTTGGGTATCTCATCAATAGATATAGATTCCATGTTAGGTAGCGTGATGGAAGGCGTAAAACACAAAATAGTGGTGTTACACTAGTTGCCTCAACTACAAGCTTTGCCTCAAAGGATAAAATTCTGATTGCTGCAGATTTGACTTATTATGGTAGAATAGTTTATATTGTTGAGTTAGACTATTACGGTCATTTTAAGGTTGTTCTATTTAAGTACGATTGGTATGAGGTTAAAAATGATACTTATGGCCTTACTTATGTCTATTTTAACAAGAGATGCTCTCAGGAAGAGTCGTTTGTGTTTGGATCTCAAGTATAACAATGCTTCTATGTGCAAGATCCATATGATCAAGATAGACATTACGTTATGAAGACTGTTCCGAGAGACTTGTTTAACATAGGTGATCAAGTTGAATCTAATCTCCCACAAAGTTATGAAAATGAGCCATCTGAACATTTGATGGGATTATCTATACCAAAAGATAATGGTGAAGTTCTCTTAACAAGAACTGATGTACCAGAAACAATTATTGATGTGCCTTCGGAGGAATTTGTTACTCAACCACTTGGAGTCGAGGAAGAGGAGTTTGAAGATGAGTGTGCTGATGAGTTTGAAAATGAATATGAAGATGAGTTTGAAAATGAGTATGAAGATGAGTTTGAAGATAAGCTTGAAGATGAGTCTGAAGAAGAGTTTGAATATGACACACCAAGAGTTTCCTTATTTTTGTGATGACCATTTAGTGCTCACTTACTATTTTTGTTATTTAATTGCTTTTTTGGTACAAATTCATTAAGATATCTAATATGTGGAATTGAAGATTAGATCGCTACAATGTTTAAGTATTCTGTTGGCTTTTTTCATGCCCCGATTGTTAAATAACCTGTAATTCTAGCTTACTATTGTTTATTTGACACAAACTTATCTGACTAAAGGTTAGTAATCTCTGAAGTATTCCTAGTACAATTATCAAACTACTTGCTGATCTGTATATATGAATTGTGATTGTTATGTAAATACTTATTTTTTCCTATTATTATCAGGTAGTGGACATTAAAGGCAGCACAGTGAACTCTGCAGCATTGCTGGTACTCTTTGTGAAGTTAGTCCTCTATAGGTAGTACTCCCTTCAATTTCTAGAAGCTAATCATTAGTCCACTACTCATTCTCAATTATACCACATAATTAATGTTGGCTTGTAAAGGTTTGTACCACTCTTCTCTGCTCCTTCGTGTTTTTCAATTCCCAACCGAAGTTTCCATTTTCTTTGAAGGTGTACTACCCGATTTAGATGTATGAGTTTAGGAAGATACCGAACCCAGTACTCCAACTGTGAGGATCTTTGTGGGTACTCTTCTTTCCTCCTACCTTGTGGTGATGTTTGATTTCTAATTCCCTGGTTTTCCTTAGTTGAAGACGAAAAGGAGGTGACCTGCTCCCGCGTTTCATTCTCATGGTCTCTTAGTTCGACGCTCATTAATATTGCAAATCTGGTTTTTTTGGTCTTATGTTTTTGTGGTGCTTGTATCCCTTTTTGTTGATTCTCATAACTTAGATTAGCTTGTTCACACCCAAGATAGCTCATATCCGGTCTATATATATTGTTGTGGAACTCAGTGGCTTCAACTATGTAACTAAGCATGCTTGGTAGCTGATTAAAGTTTTGGAATTGTTGCTTTTCCACTTTGTTTATCGCAACATTAGAATGTAATCTGCTAGCTGATTAACTTTACTAAAAATATGATTGATTGTAACATCCATGTGGGACATAATCTCCTGATTGTCTTCTACTCTTTCCACTAATTCCCAAAGAGTTTTCCAGTTTCTTACTAATATGTTTTTCAAAGTAAGAGAGTCTGTTTCCAGACTCACTTGTTGGAATCCTTGGCTCAAACAATATTGTAAAGCCTTCCAGATGGCCATTGATTCTACATCCATGTTGGTTATCACTCATATAATTTGCGCTTCTGCATAAAGTAGCTGACCAGTCTGATTTCTGATGCAGAAACCATAAGAACTTTGGCGTGGATTTCCTTTGCTCGCTCCATCAGTATTACACTTAATCCAACCCATTTCAGGTGGTTTCCAGTTCACTACATCATAGTATAGAGTAGGCTTGTATGACTGTAGCAAAGCCACCATTCCTTTCCACCGATAAGGAACCTCCTTAATCCAAGGAAACTTTATTCTTATTATCAGATGAATTATTATTTTGTAGGTTAAATTACTGCAGGGAAAGAATGAATCAATCAGCAATACTAAAGAAAAAGGGTTCGAATCCAAACAAAGCTCAAAGTCCATTGAAAAATTTGGATTTTGATATGCAATACCGATCAAGTGCTGAATTGGCCAACAAATTCTAGATCAAGAGAGAACAACTTGCAAATGAACGCAATGATAGAGCTAAGAAAGATCAGGCACCAATACCACATAAAAGAAAGAATTCTGGGGATTTCATTCCACAACAAGGAAAGAGTAAATTGATTTGTGATTCAATCGTCTTGAAGGGAAGAGCTTAGTACCTCACTTATGATTGCAAGGAAAGGACAAACTAAACAAAGGTTATTTCAATATGGAGAGTCCATTCAAGAGAAAGGAATTAAACTTCCTACGAATAACTCTAGGTTCCAAATGTCTTTCAAGGAAGGTATTGCTACTTCAGTACATGTGACTGGAACAACACTAGGTAATGGAGAGGTACAACATGATATTGAGGATCTACTTAACTTCAAACATGTGAAGAGGAAGTCAGTCCGACCAGCCACCACTATTGATCAGTTTCTGGATAACCAATGGATACACAATGAACATGATATTCATGATCTACAAAATTGCAAGTAGGTAAAGGGGAAGTCGGTCATACCAACTAATAGTCTTGATCAACTTCAAAAAAATCAAGGGATACGCATAGATGATGAAACAAAACATGATAACCACACAATAGCTGATGTCGAATTTATGCATGCTCCTATTATTAATAAACATAACAAAGGATTGGATGATCTTGTGGATCAAGAAGAACTTGGTGGAGATGAATGTGATGTAGAAGAGGAAAATGACATTGATTGTAGTACAAAAGGTATGTCTTAAACCTTGTAAGATTTATTACTCGTTATGAAAGAAATTTCTTATTTCCTTTCTGTTACATCAATCTAGAAATATCGAAGCCAAAGAAAGTTCGAGGACAAACAACATGTAAGGATATTCACGGAAGAAATTTGGAAGACAGAAAGGAGATGACATTTGATAAAGGACAAGCAGTGGGACCAACTAATAAGATAGTGTCAAAATTAAGCAACTTTATAGGAAAAATTGCAAGGAATCCTAGATTCATTAGCTTGATGTACACTAGTTGGCATGCGGTGCCAAATAATACTAAAAAGCGCATGTGGGAATATATCAATGTAAGAACAATCACTTTTGAGATTGCATATTTTATTATTTGTTTTTACTTACTGAAGCTAAATATATTTTATTTTGCATAGTCCAAATTTCTACTTCCAGTAGAAGGAAAGAAGTGGGTGATGACTGGTCTTCGTGATGCTTGGAGGCGACACAAGCAAAAATTAAAGAGAATTTTTTTGATAAAAATAGTACCCTTGAGGATATGCTAGCAAAACGTCCTGATGGCATTCCAGATAATCAATTCTGCCAGCTGATCGAGTATTGGAATCACCCAACTGTTCAAGTAAGGCTAAAATAATGCATTTCTACTCATCGACATATTTTGCATCATATCTATTCTTTTTTTTTATTTATCAATTCAATTATCTCTTTTTATTAATAATAGGCCATATGCGAGATGAATTCTCAAAACAGGAAAAAACAAAAGTGGAGGCATCGAATGGGACCTATTAATTTTGCAAAAGTACGCGTGGCATTAATAATACTTAGCCGACATTTCTTCAAAAATATGAATTTCATTTTTTTGTACTTTATTAGAACATATTGATGTTTTTTTAAATTTGTTTTGATATAATCTGTAGCGTTCAGCCAAAGACAACAACGAAGAACCATCAAAGCCTGAAATGTTTATTGCAACTCGTACTAAGACAGGAAAGGAAATCCAGGCTGATACCCAAGTTGCAATAGTATGTTTTTTAAAGAGGATTAGTAGTAAATTTAATTCAGACTTAAAATTTATATATTGTGGAAGTTTGACTCCATTGAATTTTATCATCTATGTCTTCTTCTTTTTCTTCTTCTTCTTCAAGTGCGAGAAGATATCAATTCTTTGTCGATGTGGCTGAATTGCTTGCTAGGAAAAGTTGTTGGATTTTTTTAGTTCTTGATCGCTATCATAGGACTGTTGATTTGTTGAGAGGGGGTGACAATTTTATTTTAAAATGCTTGAGACGCTAGACAGTTTCCTCGGAAGGGATGTCAATTAAAGTTAATTAAATGAATCATAAACTAATTTAGCTAGAAATGAAATAGTACTTACAATTCACTATGGATGCCAATTTTATTCAACAGGCTGAACTTCAGAATCGCCAAAATTCTGGGGAAACAGCTGATAATGCATTTAGGGCCGTGTTTGGAAAGGAGCAGCCTGGTCGACTTAGGTGCTATGGTAGATCAGTGACAACACGTTCTTTGAAGAAAGATGAGGAAATTAACAATCTAAAACAAAAGCATGCCAATGAAATCACTTCTCTAAAGGAAGAATTGAGAGAAGAAATGCCACATTTAATCACTCAATTGCTGCAAAACAACCCTGGATTGAATTTTCAAGATATACCAGGGTGTGTTGGATCTAACCTTGCTTCACCTGTTGATGCCAGTAGCGCACAAGCTGTAAGAGGCACAAATCTTTCACATTCATCAGGGTTAGATCATAATCCGGTTCTTCAAAAGGTATTTTGTATTTAGCATTCTCTGTTAATAGTCTGCATATTGTTATCGATATACAAGGTAGTTGTCATTTTGTTGCTTGTGTATCTCTGCACCTGTTGACTTGATTGATGTTCTTCTGGAAGCTGTCCAATGTGTTTTCTTCACCTATTTTTTTGAGGTTTTTCGATTTTGATTGCCTTCTTTCTTGAGACAATTTACTTGTCCTGTATATTACATAAAGAGA
>JAJOOE010013569.1:0-14661 GCA_036250405.1 Solanum raphanifolium
CACTAGTCTATGCTAAAAGGCACTAAGGAATAATCTAAAAAGTATGATCCTTTTTACCCATGATGGCTACATGGTTTATGGAGACTTGAGTTATTATGAATTCGTGTCCCCATATCGGTGCTCAATATTACTACCAAAATATACTCAACTCATATGTTTTTAAAATAAAACTCTTTCTTTGGTTGGAGATAATTACTCAAAACTCAGATTAAAAGCTCTCTTGGAAATCGGTGTTTCCTTTCTTGCCAAAATTTGAAAACATTTTAACTCTTGGGAATACTTAGTTCCGGTATAATCTTTGAGGAAATGAACTCTACTCTTACTCTTTACTCTACTCAAAAGTTAGTCTGAAAATAAAGTTAAAACGTTTGTAAAATACTTTTGAAAAACTCTATGAACTTCTCTTGACTTTTCTCTTAACTTTCCTTGAATTGAATTTATGGATTCAAGGATTGTGATTTGTGATAGGAAATATCTTATAATGTTTAGGAGTGTTTTTAGATAGTTAAACATGAGAAACAATCAAGAAATCACTGTGTGGAAACAAGTCCGCGACGTGGAGGTGATTTTTGTGCGCTGGGGAACAAGTCCGCAACACGGACTTAAATGTCGAAACCTGCTCAACTTTTTCCTTCTTCGTTTTCTCACTTCAATTCACCTAAATTCGATTATTTTTATCCATTCCTCTTTAGTTTCAGATACCCAGTATATGTACACATGTTCTAACTCAAAACAACTCTAAAATCAACACGATTCCATCAAATCTCAAGAACATCATACTTTCGACATTCTAGAATAAATTTAGCTGAAACAAACATGTTTGGAGCATGGGTGATCGAACCTGATGTTTGCGTAATCAGGACACAACTTCCGATGCAAGTGTCTACGATCGTACAATAGTTTAGTAACCCAACCAATGGTTGGGGTGGAGTCCCAAGGGAGTGAGCGTGAGAATTAGTCGTTGAGTGTGAAAGTGCTAAAGCTAATGGTAGCTAAAGACTTTGGAGAATGAAAACATAACAAATTAAAAAGGGTGACGCAAGCGTGAAGTATCAAATGGGTGTTTTGTCACAAGTAAGTAAAAACAGTGAAATAAACAAAGAGATCTAATAAATGAAAGGGGGGTTTTGGGATGTGAATGGAATACGGGATAGACTAAATCATTGGGTGCATGCTTTTGATAAAGAACTCGTAGAGTAATTATGACTAGGCTATACTTTAAGGGGCAAAAGCTCTCTCTCTCGAGCAACTTACCCGTTTCAAGCGGGTTCCTCTTAGATATCCACTTACCGCATGAAGAACAACCTCCACCTTAACCCACTCACTCTGTCGAGCTGAGTGTGTGGACATGGGACCAGGGTTTACTCTCTCGAGCTGAACCTTATGTCGACCCACTCGCACTGATCATCAATTTAGTGGTCTTAGTTTTACGACCTCTCTCTCGAGCAAGCCAAAAACACATATATTAGATTATATTTGCAACTACAACCTCATTAGGTTCATCCACAACCACTAAACGAAATCACATTTAAACTACAAATAGACTATCAACTAGCAAGACCCAACAACTAATCTAACCCATATTCACAAAATCACACCCCAAGAATTGGGGTTTTAGCTACTCTTGTAAACGAGATAAAGCCATATACCAATATCAGTTTCCATCAATCGGCATGCAAGATTAAGTCTTAAAAAAAGCCAAAGGTGAAGAATCCAAGAGACTCAAGTCCAATTTCTTGAAGATGAAACCCTTGAAAGCTTTGTCTAAAACATAATAATCTAAAAACTAGGTAAAACAAGGTGAAATTTTCCCGTAATAATAAAAATTGAACTAGTATTTATAGTTTTCAGAAAATGTGCTGTGAAGGATTTGTCGGCGACGTAAGTGGGAATCGACGATGCATTCGGCCATCCGCCCTTTGGTATACCTTGTCGCCTTTCATCAGTTGCCTTCAGCATATTTGTGTCCTGGATAATTGGGCGATGTAGCATTGCTTCACAAAGTTGTTCGGTGGAACGCCGACTACTCCTTTTCACAACCAAATTTCTCCTTTCCTTCAGGGCTCAGCACACTAAAACAAAAGGTGAATATGTGATCTATTGGCGATTTGCCGAATGAGTTCGATGATTCACAAATCTTCGTTTCTTCGTTCTTTCGGCTTCTTTTGCTCCTTTTTGCGACGTAGTGTCCATGCTTTCCTTCAAACTTCAAATACTTGAAACTTAAGGGTTTTTTTTATCAAATATTGAGAGAAAATAAGCATTTGAGGACACAATTTCTATTAAAATATAGCCCAAAATGATTCTAATTTGGGGACTGATCAAGTCCCCCAACTTAAAATTTTTCTTGTCCTCAAGCAATCTCAATTTCAGTCGTTCAAAAATGGTGTCTTGAATAGTGCTACACAAGATTCGATCATGAATGTACACAACAAGACTCAATTTACCTATGCAAAGATCAATTGTGAACTCAAAGATTCAAGTAGTGACTCACTAATATCAAAGAGTCTCATGCTCACAATACTTTCCTCAAATGCAAGTTCAGGCTCAACTAGAGTGTTCGAATGCCCTCACAGAAAGAATGATTCCATATTCGCACCTAATGATTTAATCATTTAAAGTTCAGGAATCGTATGCAACGCTCACACTCACAAAGATGAAAACAATGCATGCTTTTACCTAGAGGTTTGCCCGTAATTTCCAATGGTTACATGCATGATAGAACCGAGGTGAGATGCCCTAGGATGGCCCATAATAGACTCGTTCTGGGATGGCATTTTGGTGCTGCTGATGAAGCCAAACCAAAACCTGGAGGCGCTATTTATGTCCCTCTTCTCAATCGGAGCTCCTACATCCATCCACCTCAGGGTGGTGTCAGAAATCTTCGGAGCCAACCAACCTTTCAAATCATCCAGGGACTGAACAATCGGCAACCCCTCATAAGGGATTGCAGTGTGCAGCGGTCTATCTATTACGTCATTAATATGCCCGCTGTGACACTCCACCTCCTTCCCTCTAACCATGACAGACTTTACCAGTCGAAACTCATTTGCCTTCTTCTTGTTCTAAGGCACCAACTCCGCATAAGCAGTGTAAAAATCTATTACCCAATAATGAATGTAAGGGCCTCGGGGTCATATGAACTACTCGAGTCCATGGTATCAGAGACTTTCAAGCACATAAAGATGCTTGCCTTCAAGACCCTCCATAAATAAGAAATTCTCCTCTATGATAGTCCGTAAACTGTCACCTTTCAATCTGTTAAACAACCTCAGTGGAGGAACTATAGGGAGTGCAGGGTTGACTGGAGGTGCCTGAGTTGGCACTAAATTTGTTGTTAGAGGAGCTGCAACTGATGAAACCCTGGTGGATGTGGGTTGAGGTCTATCTCAGAGACTATTCTGTCAGTGAATTAAGGGTTGATCATCTTCAGGCTCAGACCACTCAATTTGGACCTCAGTAGCGACTCATTTCTTCGCTATATGTTTCTTCCTTTTGCCTTTATCTCCTGGTGGGAGATCTTGCTTTCTTTTCTGTGAAGGACGTGATCCTCCTTTATTTATCGTAACGCCCTTTGCCTTTTTCTGAGGTGGCTCGGTTAGACTGGTATGAACAATATCTGCAAAAGATTGAGGAGAAACTCTAATGCAAGCAAAGAAAAGTTATTGCAGACAGACTCGCCGATCCAGTCGGCGTGTCACCGAACCAATCGGCCAATCGCCGAGCCTCTTTGGTGAGCTAAGTTGATTTCGCCGAAGTGATTGGCTCAACAATTAAGCAAGTTGTCAATAGAAGAGTCCTTTCAGTGAATTGCTCACTAATTTTGGTGAACAATGGTTTGTCTACTGAAAGTTATAGTGCCTAAGGGTCTCGGAGGTGCAAATAAAGAGTGATAAAGAGTACTTTCGGCGAGTCGCCGAGTTCCTTCGGTGAACTCAGGCATCTCGCCGAATGTTACACATTTAAACCAGAAAATTGACATGAAATTAAACGCGAGATGAAGAAAATAGGCGAACCGTCGAGTGGTTCGACGGGGTCGACCCAGCTCACCGAATGACCCAACGTGCCCATTTTCAATTCACTTTCTAGAATTCAACCCCGCAATCCCCGAAAAAAAATTTAAAGCATGCACTAATGGTATCGAAACATGACCCATACTACCTGTCACCCCGGAATACTCAGACTTCTCCCGGATTTGCCGAATTTGGCCATTTGACGATATTTGCTCTTAAGAGTGGTGTCACCCGCTCTATGATTGCGCAAATTTTTGACATTTAGCACAAACGCAGTCTACTCAGACTTCACCCAATTAATTTAACTACACGCAATCACAATCCAACTCATCAAAAAGCACAAAGATTACGGGCATTTCACAATCTAACCATACGAGCAAGATTTTTCAAATTAAATTAGGCAATTAAGGATTCTAATCATATAAGAGAGGCCCAACACACATCAATATGTTACTATTATTGCAAAAGAGTTCAAAATTTTCAACAATAAATTCGGGGTTCGGAAACCAAACTTTGATGTCGATTAAAACACGATTGAAAAGTTAGGTGGCAAAGTATTCCAACTCCGAGCACAAATCAACAAACTAAACTACTAACGGAAAGCAAGAATATTGAAATTGCTATCTTGGTGTGAGAATGTGAAGTTTAAAAGCTAGGGAAAGTGAAGAAGTTCAAATTCTAGGACTTTTGGCCAATATAAACCGCCCAGTATGTGTCCATTCGGCGACGTTAATATAGTTTGCCGACCTACTAGAGGTGTGCCATACATCGCATGTTGGTGGGCATCATAGTGGTATTCAGACTGCGCATAAAATTTTTTCCAGTGTGGGTATTATTGGCCTATCATCCACCAAGATGCTCATTATTTCGCCAAGTCTTCTAATCATTGCCAAAGAGAAGGAGGAATTTCGAAGAGGCAAGAGCTTCCTATGAATCCTATATTGGTTATAGAGTTGTTCGATGTATGGGCCATTGATTTTATGGGTCAATTTGTGAGTTCACATCGGATAAAGTTTATTCTTATTGCGGTTGATTATGTATCGAAGTGGGTGGAAACAATTGTGCTTCCAAACAAAGAAGGTAAAAGTGTCACCGCATTCTTGAAAAAGAATATCTTCTACAGGTTTGGTACACCTACATCGATTATCAGCGATGGAGGTTCCCACTTTTGTAATAAGTTGTTCAAGACGCTACTTGAGAAATATGGCATCGGCCACAATGTGGCCACTCCATACCATCCGGAGTCTAGTGGGCAAGTTGAAGTGTCCAACAGAGAGATCAAATAGATTTTGGCTAAGACTGTAACTGCTAATAGAACTAATTAGTCTAGGAAGCTTGATAATGCCCTATGGGTCTATAGCATCGCATTCAAGACTCCCATAGGTATGCTCCCCTACCAACTTGTATATGGGAAGTCTTGCCATTTGCCGGTAGAGCTAGAGCATTAGGCTATGTAGGCGCTAAAGAAGCTAAATTTGGATTGGGGCGCCACATCAAATTAGAGAATGAGTGGCTTGAATGTTCTTGATGAATTTCGCCTAAAAGCTTAAGAAAGTTCAAGCTTGTACAAGGAGAAGATGAAGAAGTATCATGATCAAAGGATTGAAAAGTGAGAATTTGTTGTGGGTGATCTTGTGGTTCTATTCAACTTTAGGTTGCTTGTTTCCGGGCAAGCTCAAGTCCAAGGTAAATGGGCAAAGGATCAAGATCTATCTAGGATACGCGGAAAGTGTGCAAGAAGCTGTTGGGGACTACTATCTTGATGAAGTCTAAGTAATTAAGAGGCTTGCATCATGCCGCGACGTTAAATCAAGAACTGCTTGGGAGGCAACCCAAGATGTACAATCTCGCCAACCATAGGTTCTTCTTTTCGATTTAGTAGGTTTCTTTGTTTATTTGATTTTCTGAATTCCTTTAGATAGGTGGTTTGTTTTTGTTTGTGTTGGCTAGATATAACATAGGCCCCGTGTCAAAAAAGAGTCTAGAAAATGTACCAAGAAAGGCCTAATGGTTGCTACGTGTGCAGGGGCGAAAAGCAAAAATCTGCAGAAAAGGTCTGTGCAGAGGTCTACGGACCCCATCGACGGTCTGTGGTTCATTCCACGAACCGTGAATGACGTTCGTAGATCCCAAGTAAGACTTCTAAATTTTCCTAGGTGTAAAAGTGACGTACTAACCCCATCTACGGACCATAGACGGGGTCTCGTGGGTCCAAACCCTAGTTCTGCCTGACCCGACTCGGACCTCTTTTAAATAAAACCCCTCTTTTTCAAATCATTCCCCACTTCCCATATTTTCCTCCTAACCGTTTCTAAACCCCTAAAAATCCTAAAATCCCTCCATATTACCACCATTCCCCCATTAATCTCTCCACATTCATCTTCCCATATTCCCAATTAACTCTCCTCTTTCCCAAATTCCTTCATTCCAAATTCCCCAGAGGTTCCAGTATCCGAGTTCGGTGTGAAAGGCGAGTTAGAAGTTGTTGGAAGTCTAGAGTTATCACACAATCACCCATTTCCTTTGCTTGTAAGGTAATCGACTTTCCCTTTACTTTGAATTCATGTTCATTGTTGGTATAGAAAGTCAGGAAGTGGCTCTTGACCTTAGGTAGTTGTTGTATGAAATTGTATGCTAAACTAAAATGAAAAACACCCTTGGGATGATAGAGTGTGACTTTGTTGTCTTTGTATTGTGTAAAAGCAGTGTCATAAAAGTGTAAATGCAAGTTTCGACTTAGGGTTCCTAGCCTAATATGCAATATCAGTTGAAAATTGAGTAATTGGAACCCTTGGGATGACAAACTTGCATAAATTATGTTGCACTCCATGATTAGGCTAAGGTCAATGGTTTGAATTGATAAAATTTGGTTTCGAAGTGAAGTGTCTGATACCTGGCACAGACTGGATCCACGATACCCCGTCTACGGACCATAGATCGGGTCCGTGGCCTGTGGTACAAAGCAAATCCCCTAATTATTGAACCACAAAGGTGGACTACGATCAGTAGGTCAATCTACGGACCGTTCTGCACATCTGTGGTTCCCATCAGAGCCCAACTTTTTGGGACTTCTAACCTACGAAGGGGATCCACGGACCGTAGGTCAACCTATAGACCGTAGATACCCACCGTTGGTGGCAACTGAATCCACTGTCTAAAATGATGTTATTTTTTATTTTGTACATTCTTTGTTCTAAAAAAATTTTGGTGTGTTTTTAGGTTAAATTAGTAATAATTCTTCCTCCACAGGTACAATGGCCCTGAAGAAAGCTATAGACATCAAAGGTAGATCCAAATCAATGGTTCCAACCAGTCGGCTAATAGACGAGGAAACTGATGCTGCAAAAGACCTTGAATATGTCCCCCTCCCCACTGGAAGGACATTCATGTTTGCGTAATCAAGACACAACTTCCGATGCAAGTGTCTATGATTGTACAATAGTTTAATAACCCAACCAAGGGTTGGGATCGTTCCCAAGGGAGTGGTTTTTAGAATTAACAGAAAAATTAAATTTAGTTTTAACTAGTCGTAGTTAAAGATCTAACAATTAAAAACACTGTAAATTAAAGGGGGACACAAGAGTGTCAATTAACAATGGGGGGTTTTGTCACAAGTAAGTAAAAACTGCAAAATAAACAACGATTTCTAAGAAATGAGAGGAGATCCTTGGGATTTGACGGGAATATAGGTTAAGCTAGATTATTGGGTACATGTTTTCGATAGAAGATTCATAGAATAATTGTGACTAGGCTAAACTTTAAGGGGGATAAGCTCTCTCTCGAGCAACTTACCCCGTTTCAAATGCGTTTCTCTCGGACACCCACTTGCTGCATGAAGACCAGCCTACGCCTTAACCCATTAATTCTCTTATGCTTAGTGTGTGGGAATGAGACTAGGATTCACTCTCTCGAACCTCATGTTGACCCACTCCCACCAGCCATCAATTTAGTATTTTTAGTTTTACGACCTCTCTCTTAAACAAGACGAAAACACATAAATAAAGTTGTATTTGCAACAACAAGTTCATTAAATTCATCCACAACTACTAAATGAAATCACAATCAAACTACGTTTAAATTATCAGCATACAAGACCCAACAATTAACTTAACCCATATTCACTAAATCACACCCCAAGAATTGGGGTTTTTAGCCACACATGTATAAGATATAGAAATTTATACCATATTGAGCTCACATTTAACTGGGTATGAAGATTAATGTCTTGATATAGGCCAAAATTTAAGAATCCAAGAGACCCATATCTAAATCTTGAAGATGGAACCCTTTTGATCTTCAAGTCTTCAAAACCCTCTCAAACGAGCAAAAATATCAAAAAATACTATTCTATGTGAAAATTATAATGATTTTTTGAGTCGTAAAACTACAACTCTAACTAGTATTTATAGTTTTCACAGATTTGTGCGGCAGCGGATCATTCGACGTCGTTAGTCGGAACCGCCGATCAACTCGGTGATTCGCCCTTTGGTGTAGTTAATCGCCATCCTGCACCAGTCTTCAGCATTGTCGTGCTCTGGGTCATTGGGTGACACGGTACTGCTTCGCGAAACTTCTCGGCGATGCATCGACTGCTCCCTTTTTCCGCCGACTTGATCCTTTCCTTCAGGGCTCAGCACACTAGAACAAAAGGTGAAGTAAGACCCTTCGGCGACTTGCCAAGTGGACTCGGCGATCCTCAGTCCTTCATTTCTTCGTTCTTTTCTACCTTTTCGTTCCTTTTTGCGACGTAGTGTCCATGCTTTCCTTCAAACATCAAATACCTGAAACTTAAGGGTTTTCATCAGATATTGAGATAAAATAAGCATTTGAGGACATAATTTAAATTAAAATATAGCCCTAAATGAGTCCAATTTGTGGACTCATCAGACATCATCTACAGCACCCCGGGCTACTCGGAATCAATCAAAGAAGGTGGTCCCCAAAGTAGTCACTGCATCCCAGTCTGATGAGGAGGATACACTGATCGGGTCACCGATTGGATCTGCTTCTGGTTTTGAGTCTGCCACTGCTGCAGGCTCTGCTTCAGGGTCCACCACAGGCTCAAGTTCATATGGTCAAGCTACCTCGTATGATGAGGCTATAGTTCGGAGGAAGTCCCAGTGCCACAAAACAACGACGCTGCTCCAGGTGCTGAGAAGCTAAATAAATGGTGCGTGGAGGGCCAATGGAAAATCTACAGGGATGCCAAGATGTTGAATGAAAAACAAAAGATGGCCCGGCTAATCATAGAGGAGCGCAAAGTTCTCACAGGGAGCCTACACACTATACCCGACATCCACCAACTCTTTAAACATCATAAGTGTGAGTGGATGGGCAAGGAACTAGGAACATATAGCGAGGAGATCGTGAGTGAGTTGTATGCTTCTTACGCAACCACTCTTCGAGGCTCTATTCATAGAAATGCCAATCCCAGAGCCAAGACACCACTCAAGAAGACACTAGTGCACGGGTTTTCTGTGGATATCTCTGAGATCACCATCTGTCGATTCCTCTACGGCCCTGTCCAAACTTGGGCACTCAACACAACCGAATTTGACTACATATGGGACATCGTACGGGGCAGGGAGTTCTAGCGGGGTGCCGAGAAAAGAGATATTTTATTACACTGACTGACTCATTATATTGCTACTAATGGAGAGCGAGCCAAGTGGGTCACCACTCCAGGCTTAAGCATCAAAAAGGCCACTCTCACATTTGTGGCTATGTTTTTCTGGCTATTAGTACAAAATCGGGTTTCTCCCACGAAGGCTAATAATGCCCTCACTTGGGACCGCGCGGTTATGGTAGCAACTTTGGTTGCAGGGTTCGAGATTGATTTTACCCGCATGATCATTTCAGAGATTCATGAGAGGGCATTCAAGGCCTCCACCACTTACCCTTTTCCTTGCCTCATTTTTCAGTTATGCAGGGACTCTAGACTGGTGATCTGGCATTGTGACAAGTTGATTCGGGGAACGGGGACCCTGTATATAGGCCTGATTTGGGATGAGGCGAATGTGGCGGCACTACACAGAGAGCCGCAGGTCGATGTACCTCATTTGGGAACAGATTTAGTAGATGATATGGAGCAGATGCAGGGTGATGACCTTTTCCCTCCAGCACACACTGATGATGCCCCGGCCTCCCCGTCACAGGCCGTTAGTCTGGCCTCTAGCTTATCCAGAGTCACCCTGCCTTCAGGAGTTGCTGTGGTTCCCTTGGCTCGTGTTCAGAAATTGGAGGTTCAGATTGCCACACTACTTCATCATGTGAAGCCATGTATGCAGAAGTCTATTGTAGAGTCCGGGGATAGAATGGAGCGGAGGATGGAGACCATAATGGACCAGAATGTCTAGGCCGTTCATAAGCGCTTGGATGCCTTCGAATTGAGAGTCCTTGCATGACCAGCCGCCGTCGCAGATCTATCCTCTATCTGGACCGAGTTGGACAGTCTTCGGGCCGACCTTGATGCCATCATATCCCCTCCCACAGATTAGCCAGAGTCTGCACCTACTGCATTTGTTGATGACATCGTGCTTGATGCATTATCAGTGATGACATTGCACAACCCTTAGCCCACCCGTGCTCTAAGGAAGAGGCACCCCTCTAGTCAGGTTTCTGACACCACTGAGGATGCTCGAGCTACGAAATGGGAACGCCAGTAGAATGAGCAGGCTAGGAAAGCCTCCATTATAGATGAGGAGTTGCGATAACAAAGGGTTCGTGAAAGTATTATTGGAGACCAAGTTCTAGGCCCACCACTGAAGCCATTACTGCCGTGAGAGATGATGTTAGCACCACTGATGGTGCAGTTAGAGTGACTGATAGCACTACTAATGGTGATGTAATAGATGATGTTGGCACTACTGAGTGGGACCCAAGTGTTGCTCCAATAGGATCTGAGAAACTGAACTCACCCGCTTGTTGAGGTTTATGGAGCATTTTCGCCACAGGTTTGCTTCACAATTACCCTACTCTTTATTGCTTATTTTTGTGCATTGGGGACAATTGCACTCTATTTTGTTGGGGGTGGGTTAAATGGATTGTGAGTGATAGGGTGAAGTCTGAGTAACCCAACTCATAATCCTCTCTTGGGGTTTTCTTACATGTGTTCTTTTTCCCCAAGAGACTGTTAAATTTCTATTAAACCGGCATTTTTTAGGATTGTATGTGTAGAAGCCTGAGAAAGAATGAAGAATGATGGCATAATTAAGAAAGAAAAATGATACCCGTCCAAAAATTTTAACATGTGCAAAATCTATAGGCTAGAATGAGTTGAATGTGTTGGCTTTGAGTATGACATGATAACGAACCAACTTGATTTCATGACTTAAGCTAAAAACTTGTACTGGGTAATCTAATAATTTGATAATAACTTTGTGCCAAGAGTGTGTGAGAAGTGTTGATTATTCAGATAGTTTTGTGCCAATCTAGAACTTGCCCCGTTAGTCCTGCTAAGATAATCTAGGCTATAAGTTAGGAAATGATCATAGGCCATTGTTCAAATTAGTCCACTTAAGCCTAAAATGATCTAAGCAAATGATAGCATTATTCCCTTCTGATCCAAATATTTAAGTCTAAAATTGACCAATTCTTTTGATTCACCTAACAACATTCCCTTAAAAACATTGTCTTGGCCCCGGTCCCTCCTTGAACATGTGCACCTTGACTTAGGCCAAAAGCCTAGGTTGAGGGTGGCTAAGACCAAAAGTTACCTTGATCTTGGCCCTGGTCCTACATCGAACATTATGCACCTCAACTAATGCAAAATGCATAAGTTGAGGGTGGCTATGAAAAAGGAAGCCAAATGGAAAAAGGGTATGAAAAGAGTTAGTGTTATAATAGGAAGAATTATGTAAGAGGATTTGGCTTTGTGTTATAATAGGAAGAATTATGAAAGAGGATTTGGCTCTGTGCAAAACAAGCAAAAGAGAAGTGTTGAAAGAAATAAAAGAAAAAGAAAGTGAAAGAAAAAGAAGAAATTGAGAAATAAGAGCCAGAAATTCAAGACACATCCTTGGTTGAAAAGAGTTAAGGGAAAGAAGTTGAGATGAAAAGTTGCCAAAAATAGGTCAAGGAAGAGGTAAATAGCCAATGTATTGTCAAGGAGGGCAGAAAGTTACTAAAAAGTACCTAAATGTACCCCACCTGACCCCGAGCCTACGTTACAAGCTAAGAAAAGTCCTATAGTGATCCTAGCAACTAGTTTGGAGAGTGTAAGCAGTGAAAATAAGGGCAAGCATATGGTATTGAGCACTAACTGTACTTGCATTTACTTCTGAGCGTGAGTGTTGAATAAATCCTTGTACTCAAAATCATATTCATTGTGTGAAAAAGGGATTTTGTTTGAAGTGTCACGCCCCGAAATAGGGGACGTAACTGGCACTGGATACCCTAACACATTGAGTTACCCTCTGAAACATACTAGCTAAACCAAACTTGTGAAGCAAAAAGATTGGGCAACACAACCTCTAAAAAGTGAAGCCTGGACACAAAGGTCATGACCAGAAAGAGAATAACCATACAAACAATGGTAGACAAACCAAAATAAAAAATAAAGATGTACTATCTAGCCGACGAGGCCACAACCGAAAGCATACCTACTTACACACACATATATATACATGCCAAGACTATTGGCTGGAGATTTAAGCATACAAAAAGAAAACCCAGAATATGGTATCCACAATAGCCTCTATGAGTGACATAAGCACTCTCGGGACAAGGCCCCAACTATACCCAAACTGTACAACAAAAGTAAACATCCTCTGATATCCCCATGATAAGATGGAGCTTTCCAACTCACAGTTGAACCTGAATCCCAGTGGGTGGGTCGATTAGAGTCCCTGCCTGTACCTGCTCGCATAAAACAAAAAGCAATGTCCCTAGGAAAAGGGACATCAATACGAATAAAAATGTACTGGTATGTAAAGAGAAAAGTAAAATCATAAACATTTACTGTAAAATGGTACTAGATATACCACCAGAAAATGAAACTCAAATAATCTCCATGGCTGACCTTTAGCTCCCTACTACTTAAAAATATGTATGGCATGCTCGTATAATCGTATGTCTTGAATACATATATATGTAGATGCAAATGCATGACATACCCAACCAAATGCTAGCAATAGTGGTGCCTTCTGGTAGTGAACCGACATCATATTCGCCAACTTGTGGCCATCTGTGTCTCATACGTATAAATATACATAATAGGCCCCATACCTCCCGATTATAGGTTGGGAGTAGAATGCATAGCATGTCATGTCATGGATTTATAATACCTATGAGTTACTGTTGTCATGTTGCCAATCTTGGCCCGTTTGTAGTCTTGTTCTCATAACCCCATAATAACTTTCATATAAAATATAACAATCTCATGGAACTTGATATGTTCTTCCAAATAATCTTGAAAAGTTAACTCGAATTTTAGAACGATAACCTGACCTTGTTGATATTCATAACAAGTTTAAGGTGACTTACGTAGTTCTAAACTTGGTGCCTAGATAATTTATAAAAGAAATATTTCAAAAACCAAGTGTTCAAATAGTTTACATTTAAATTAAATTTGAGAGTTTTGAAGGTCGTGAGCTACTTTCAAGCTCTTCTTTAATAATAACCTTAGTGAAGAAAGTGGGATGGTCACAAGTAGTAAGGGTCTCGCGTGACATTTTAATCAACATCACCCAAGGAAGAATACGAATTCATACGTACGGACATATAATCAAGGAAACTGATAGAGTGACATACAGATGTCGAACACTTGATTTATCCGAACGAGTGAAATATCAAAATAACAAATTTATGAAAATAATTCAGCTGAGGTCCCAATGCCTTTCACTAAAGGTCTTTCTAGCAAGAGAATAGCAAAATATCACATTCGGCATTTTAGGAATATCTCAGGAGTGGTGCTAAAATGAGGGATGTAGCTTCGCCTTAACATACCTTTTCAATGAACGCTCGAATGGCCGTAGCTTCTTCACGAAAGTTATTCCTTACGTCCTAAAATTCACAAACACTATATACACACAACTGGTACACACCTATAAACAGTTCATAATTGTTCTTAAATCGGCAGATTTGCCAAATGGCCTCAACTTAACGAAATGTCCGTAAAACTTCATAAAAACAATCATAAAAGAGTCCCGAGATGATTACCTTAGTTAACCAAGTGTAAACCTTGAAGAAACACCAATAACTACAAATTTATATTTTCAAAAACTTGCTCCAAACGCAGCTAATAGAAGGGGACAACGATTACCACGTGTAGAGATCACGTTTCTAGGCTCACGGGGGCAATCTTTAATGGTAGAAGTCATCAAAAAGTGACCTTTATCATGCAAGTACTCCATAGGAACCCTCTCTTAAGCTTTATTTCTGGTTTGGAAGTAAAATGAAATGTTTTCATGGCTTAAACCGTTGAGTAAGCCGGCATACCACATTTTTTACCTGATCCGGATTCTGCCCCGGCAGTCCGTAGTAAAACACTCATAACTTTCTACTCCGATGTCGGTTAGATACGAGGTTTTTTGCGTTGCAAACTAGACTCATAGGCCTTCGATTTAATGGTGATAGGACTTCTAAATCTTTGTATATTTGGAGAAAACATCCATGACATTTGACCCAAAGTTAAGAAAATATTATTAGA
>JAJOOE010013570.1:0-25413 GCA_036250405.1 Solanum raphanifolium
TGACATGAATAGAGCTCTGGATTGAACGAACATGAATGCGCGGCTAAGATGAGGCCAAAAGAAGTTGCATAGACAATATGTGAACTCTTTGAATCTCGTTATGGCTAACCTTGTATCAAATTGATTCTTTTGTGCTGATCATTGCACACTAGCGAAAGTGTGGAGTCTTGTTTAACTTTTATAGTGTCAATGCCTAGTGTGATGAGCTTACCTATGAACTAAGTATGATAGATCCTAGAATTTGCCCCGTTGGTCCGGTCAACTAAGTGATGCTATCTCTTGATATAATTTTAGGCAACTTCTACGAGTGTGAGCCAATTTGACATATACCTCTTTGGTGACCTACCTTGGGAGTGTGTGATTCTCTCTTGAAACCCTCTTGAGCCTTACCTTTCTTTGGAAGAAACTTGGTGAAAACAAGACCTTTCTTAATCCATCACCCATAATCATCATGAAGTTGTGGTTAGTTTGAATAGCCAACTTAGGCCAAAAGCCTAAGTTAAGGGTGTGGTGAAAAGAAAAGGCAAATCAAGAAGTGCAGGAAAGACCCTACTACCCATGGTTTTGAGGAATATGGAACCCCTCCATATGAAAAAAAGAGACAGAAAAGAAAAGAAAAAATAATGAAAAAGAAAAGTTGCGAGCACTGAAGAGAATGATGAAGGAAAAGGAAAGGAAATGCTGCGAGCACCACACCTCATAAGGATGAAGGTAACTGAGCCTAAATGACCATACCTTTGCACTCATCCCCATTACAAGCCTTAAAAACACCTTTTTGATCTTGAGTGAGCTGAAACAAATGTTGATTGGAAAATACAGGCAAACCTATGGGTGAAAGCATGCATTTTGTTCTTCCTTGTAAGAGTTAGCGTTACATCTGATTCCGAAGCTTTTAACTGTGGAACATTGTATGAATATGGAATCATCCTTTTTGTGAGGGCATTTGAACACTATAGTTGACTTTCAACTTGCATTTGAAGCAAGTATTATGAACATGAGAATCTTTGGTAATGGTGTGTCCCTATTTGAATCTTTGAGTACACAATTGATCCTTGCATAAGTAAATTGGATCTTGATGTGTGCATTCATGATTGAGTCTTGCGTCGCACTGTTTGAGACAGCCTTTTTGAATGGCTAAACTTAAGTTTTCTGGAGGACAAGCAAAAGTTTAAGTTGGGGTGTTGATGCGTCCACAAATTAGAATCATTTAGGGCTATATTTTAATATAAATTGTGTCTTCAAATGCTTATTTTATATCAATATCTGATGAAAACTCTTAAGTTTTAGGTATGTGATGTTTTTAGGAAAGCATGGACACTACATTGCCAAAAGGAATGAAAAGGCTGAAAAAAACAAAGAAATGAAGGTCTGAGGATCGCCGAGTCCACTTGGCGAGTTGTCGAAGGGTCTCACTTCGCCTTTTGTTCCAATGTGTTGATCCCTGAAGGAAAGGATCAAGTCAGCGGAAAAAAAGAGCAGTCAACGCATCGCCGAGAAGTTCTGTGAAGCAATACTATGTCGCCCAGTGACCCAAAGCATGACGATGCCGAAGGATTGTGCAAAACGGCGATGAACTGTACAAAAGGGCGAATCGCTGAGTTGATTGGCGATTTCGACTTATGTCGCGAAATGGTCCACTGCAACACAGATTTTTTGAAAACAATAAATATTCATAGAGAGTTATTGCTTATTATCATATTTTTAGTGTGAAAACAATTATTATAATTCTACTTTTTATTTTGCTTTGAATTTGAGAGGGTGTTGAAAACTTGAAGAAGAAGTGGGTTTCATCTCCAAGGATTTAGACTTGGGTCTCTTGATTTCTGCATTCTTGGCATGTAGCAAGACTTAAATCTTCATACCCATTTGAATGTAAGCTCATTTAGGTATAAATTTCTATATCTTGATGCGTGGCTAAAAAACCCCCATTCTTGGGGTGTGATTTAGCGAATATGGGTTAATATTGTTGTTAGGTCTTGCTTGTTGATAGATTAAATGTAGTTTAATGGTTATTTCACCTAGTAGTTGTGGTTTAGCCCTAGTTCCATATCCTAACACTAAGCTCAAGAGAATGAGTGGGGTAAGGTGTAGGCTGGTCTTCATGCGGCAAGTGGGTGTCCGAGAGGAACCCATATGAAGCGGGGTTAGTTGCTCGAGAGAGAATTTATTCCCACATATAGCTTAGCCTAGTCACTATTTCTCTATAAATTATCTATCGAAAGTATCCATCCAATAATTTAGATTAACCCGTATTCCGGTCACATCCCTAGAATCCCCCTCTCATTGTTAGATTTTCTTTGTTATTTTTACTATTTTTGTTTACTTGTGTTAAAACCCCCCATTTGATATTTTACGCTTTCGTGTCACCTCCTTAATTTACTATGTTTTTACTCGTTAACTTCTTTACCTATGACTAGTTGGAGCGACATTTTATTTTTTCTATAAATTCTCAAAACCACTCCCTTGAGATGATCCCAACCCTTGGTTGGGTTATTATACTATTGCACGATCGTAGATACCCGAACTGTAACACTTATCGTTGGTCACGATAAGCACCAAGGGACAAGGAGACTACTACTAGAAATCTCCTCTACTAATGGGACAACTTCCATCTCCATATCCTCTTTGTACTAAGTAAAATCCACAGAATAGTCATCAATTATATTAATTTCATCACCCATGGAAAGGCACAATTAAGCTGCTAATTTAAGCTAAAGTCATTTAGAATAGCTATTTAAATCTTGATTCAACTTAGGTGAGAAAATATTTCAACCTTATGAAAACCTAAGTCTAAAATATTACACAATTTCATTGATACTTCCATCTAAAAGCATCTTCAAGTCATATACACCTATTTCATAAAAATGCATATCTTCATATATTGATATATTCATATTTCATAGTTCATAAATTTAATAATGTGTTCATAGTCATATATTATAGATCATGCATATGTTCATATTAATTCAACTCAAAACATGTAATTACTTCAATTCATTCAATAGAAGATAGAAAATAGCTAATTGAAACATAATTTAGAAGAACCCATAGAAATTGAGTAAAACCCTAACTTTGAATTAAGAATTGAACTTGTGAAATTGGGATCCGTGAGGACCCAATGGAGGAAAGGACTTCATTGGTGAATACTAACATACCTTAATGATCAAAGCCCAGAAACAAGTGTGAATTGAAGATCCTTGGTTGACACTCTAGCTTCTTCTTCCTCAGCTTAAGGGAGTTGGAGGGGACGAATGTGGTAGGGAATTTGGGGTTTAGGAGTTTGATTTAGAACGAGTAGTTTAAAGAAATATACGGCTTATAATATGGGTCAAAATGACATAGCTTAGGTATTAAACACTTAAGGAAAAGACCTAAAAACCCTGAAAATGAACTGATAGACTGCTCTACGTGTGTGACCTACGGACTGTACTTTGTACAGTCCATACTGGTCAACCTTAGACAAAGTACTGGAGCCTAGTTTCAATCCATATTTTGACAAGAGTGGTCTACGGCTTGTAGGACCTTCTACGATCCATACACCCCAACCATAGAACTCCGCTTTGACCTTAAAATTTCACTAAGTCTTGGACCTTTGTGTGACACCTAATTGCGACTCGTGAAGATTTTGACAGACCGTCCTGGTCGACCATAGAATGAGTTACTAAAACTTGATTTTTCCAAAAATTCAACCCACTTTCTACATATGTCTTCTACGGTCTGTAAAAGCTTCTATGGCTGGACCCGTTGAACACAATAGTAGCCACAAAAATGCTATATTTTCCTTTTTTACAAAAATCCAAGGTATTACAATATTTCCCCCTTAGAAACATTCATCCTCGAGTGGGACTCAATCTAGAATAAAAAGGGGTAGGGGAAATAGATCAACCAACCCAACATGAATGCAATCACATAAAACATATGACCAAGGAGGAAAATCAACTCCAAGCTAAAATATACTAAAACCTCATTTCATAAAACATAGAATCATCCATATGGGATACATGAGAATGTCTAAGACACGTGAATCTGAATGAATGAAACATAAGGATGAACAAAATACCTCAAGCTAGAGTAGGATCAGAAGGAAAGAGATGAGGATATGGGACATCATTTTAGCCTCAGTTTGATTCCTCTACAAAACCTTTACGGATGCAACTTCTTTATTCCTCAACTATCAAACTTGTCGGTCCAAAATCTCAACTGGAACTTCTTTATACGAAATACTTTCTTTTACACAAAGACTTTATAAAGGCACTATCGAGGTTGCATCTCTGATAAACTTCTTCAATAAGGACACATGGAATACCATATGCACCGACGATAATTTGGACGACAAGTCTAATTCATATGCCACATTGCCTATCCATCTCAAAACATGATAAGGACCAACATAACGAGGACTAAGCTTCCCTTTCTTACCAAACCTCATGACACCCTTCATAGGTAAAATTTTCAAGTAAACCCAATCATCAACATCAAACTCAAGATCTCTTTTTCTAACATTGACATAGGACTTTGGTCGACTTTGAGCCATTTTTCAACCTTTCTCCAATAAGCCGAACCTTTTCCATAACATTATGAACTAACTCATGCCCTATCCAAGAAACTCACCAACTTTACATCAACCTATAGGAGATCTACACCTCCTACCATAAAGAGCCTCAAATGGAGTCATACCAGTACTTGAATGATAGTTATTATTATATGCAAACTCAATTAAAGGCAAATGATCATCCCAATTACCCTTGAAGTCAATCACATAAGCTCTCAACATATCTTCCATAGTTTGGATAGTACGCTCTGGTTTCCTATCGGTTTGAAGATGAAAGGCCTTACTAAGCTTGACATGGGCACCAAGACCTTTTAGGAAAGACTTCTTAAATATGGAAGTAAATTGGATAACACAATTTGAGATAATCGATAGTGATACTCCATGCAACCTAACCATTTCCTTTAGATACAACATATCATAATCTTTCGTAAAATATGAAACCTTGATGGAGATGAAATGAGCAGACTTCTTCATATGATCCACAATAACCCAAATGGAGTCATGTTGCCGCCGGGTGCAGGGTAAACCAAAAATAAAGTCCATATTCAAATCGTCCCACTTCAAAGTAGGAAAACTAATATCTTAGGACAAACCTCCCTGCTTTTGATGCTTAAATTTCACTTGTTGAAAATTAGGAAACTTAGCCACAATTTCTACAATATTTTGCTTCATCCCATTCAACCAATAGACCTCCCGCAAGTCACGATACATCTTGTGTCTCTTGAGTAAAAAGAATAATAAGAACTATGGGCTTCCGATAAAATTTGTTCCTTCAAATCATCAACATTAGGAACACACAAACGAACTTGCTATTGAAGCACACCATCTCCCCTTGGTAGAAAGCCTTAACAGACATTTTAAGCACCGCTTCCTCTAACTCAACCAAACTTGGATAAAGACTTTTCTTCGCTTTAACACCCAACACAAAAGATGATGCCAAACCATTTTGAACAACAACACCACCCTCATCGGAATATACCAAATGAACACCTAGATAACCTAGTCTTTGAAATCACGAACTAATTCTTTCTTATCATCTTTAACATGTACAACACTACTCATCGACAACCAACTTAAGGCATTGCCACAACATTGAATTTGCCCGGGTGATAAATGACACTCATGCCATAGTGTTTCAAGAGTTCTAGCCATCTACGTTGTTGAAGATTTAGATCCTTTTGCTTGAACATGTATTGCAAACTTTTGTGGTCAGTAAAGACATCAACATGGAAACCATACAAGTAATGCCTCCAAATCATTAAGGCAAAAAAAACTTCCACTAGTTCCAAATTATTGGTAGCATAGTCTTTTCGTGAATCATAAGTTTCCTTGAGGCATAGACAATAACTTTCCCATTTTATATAGGAACACACCCTAATCTAATCCTTGAAGCATCACAAAAAACAACAAACCCCTTAGACCCTTCCGGTAAAGTCAACACCAGAACAGAGGTAACCTTATCTTTCAATTCTTGAAAACTCTTCTCACATGCTTCCGAGCATAAGAACATAACCTTCTCTTGGGTTAATGTAGTCAATAGATAGGCAATCAAAGAAAACTATTCCATAAACCTTCTATAATATTCGGCCGAACCCAAGAAATTTTGAATATCTGAAGGGGATAAAGGTCTAGGCCAATTCTTAATTGCACCCACCTTCTTAGGATCTACCTTAATACCTTTACAAGAAACAATATGACCAAGAAAATCCACGAATCTCAACCAAAACATGCATTTACTATACTTTGTATATAGTTTTCAGTCCTTGAGGACTTGCAACATAATTCTCAAATGATCTACATGCTCATCTTCACTTCGTGAGTAAATCAACATATTATCGATAAACATAATCACATACATAACAAGGTATTGTAGAAACATTTTATTCATCAAGTTCAAGAATGCGACTGGAGCATTAGTCAACCCAAATGACATTACCAAAACCTCATAATGACCATACCAATTTTGAAGAGTCGTCTCCGAAATGTCACATTCCTTTACCCTCAAATGGTGATAACTTGATCAGAGGTAAATCTTAGAGAAGTAACTCCCTCCTTGGAGTTGATCAAACAGATCATTGATCCTTCGAAGAGGATACTTATTCTTATTGGTAAATTTGTGCAGTTGCCGCTAATTAATACACATCGAAAGAGAACCATTCTTCTTACGAACAAACAAAATCGAAGAACCCAATAGAGAGATAGTTACTCGGATGAAATCCTTATCCAACAAATCTTTTGATTGCTCATTTTATTCCTTTAATATTTCCAAAGCCATACATTAAGGAGGAATAGAGATAGGTTGTGTATCTGGGAGAAGGTCAATACCAAAGTATATTTCCTTATCGGGAGGAACACCAGGTAGATTATCAGGAAACAGTTTTAGAAACTCATTTACAATGGGGACTGCCTCAAAAATATGTGTTTCAGAATTTGTATCCCTAACACAAACAAGATGATATATACAACCTTTAGAAATCATTTTTCCAGCTTTAAGACAAGAAACAAACTAACCCATAGGCATAGAATTTACCTCTTTCCACTCTAGGACGAGCTCATTTGGAAATTGAAACTTAACCACTAGGGTTCTACAATCAACATAAGCATAACAAGAATGGAGCCAATCCATACCATGAATAACATTGATATCTAACATATCAAGCTCTACAAGATCAATAAAAAAGAATCTATGTAATAAGGAGATAGGACACTTTCTATAGAATCTCTTAGCCACAATAGATTCATGATGAATCCAAGATTTGGACTCATCCGGGGCTTTACTTATATAGATTTAGTGTCCTCAAATGCTTAATTTGTGTCGTAATCGGATATTAAAGCCTTGATTTTCAGGTATATGGATTGAGGAGCAAGCAAGGACACTAACAGGCAAAAGGAAACAAAAAAACTGAAAAGTGAAGAAAGGCGAGCCTTATGATCACCAGGAGCACTTGGAGAATCGCCGAGTGGCTATTTTGACCGCCTAAAGTTTCAGTGTACTAGCCATGACGGAAGAAACCAAGTTGGCAACAAAAAAGGGGCAGTCGGTGAATTGCGGAGCAGTTCTGTGATGCCAAGAATGATCGCCTAAAGTTACAGGACTTGAGGATGCTGAGAGCCAATGCAAAAAGGTGATAGAAAAAGTAGAGGGCGGTTTGCTGAGCCACTCGGCGAGCACGACTTACCGCGCCTAATGGCCCTTCATGTCTTATTGTTGGCGACTATATATTAGATTTTTAATAGTTAACTTAGCGTGCTGAATTATTCTAGAATAGTTTTATCTTGAGTTTTTGATAGTTTCTTAGTAGAATAGAAGGCTTTTTGAGACTTAATTTGGAGATTTTTAAAGTGGGTTTTAAATTTTCTGCAAATTGAAGCATTGTAAAGGCTTAATTACTCTTACCCAATTGATGGCTAATCGATTTGGTAACCGTTTTTACTTTTTTATGATGTTTGGCTAAAACCCCTATTATTGGGGTGTGATCATGTAATTATGGGTTGAATTAGTTTATGGGTATTGTTAATTACTAGTTTATATGCTATATTGAAGTGGGTTTAATCATTAGTTGTGGTTTAATTTATGAATTGTAGTTGCAAATCCAGTTCTAACCTTGTGTTCTTAGCTTGCTCAAGACAGAGGTTTTAGAACTAAGATTATTGATTAATGATTTGTAGGCATTGGATTGAGCTGGGTTCAGCTCGAGAGAGTGAATACTAAACCCAATCCTACCCATCTAGCTCGAGAGAGTGATGAATTAAGGTGTGGGTTCTACTTCATTGCTATGCTTGTTGATGTTCGAAAGAAATCGCCTGATTTGGGATAGTTGTTCAAGAAAAAGCTATCTCCCTTATAGTCTAGCCTACCCACTGATTTTTAGCTATTTACTAGTAGTTTCAATTACGCATATATTGAAATTTGCCTATAATCGATCAAATCCTGAGAATTCCTCTCATTATTGTTATTTCAAATTATTTATGACTGCGTTGCAGTTGATAATTGCAAACAAAAAACCCCATCTGACATTCGTGTCACCCCTTTTTATTTGTTTCATGTCTTTTTCAATAATTTCTATTCATATATCTAGTCAGATCACATTCGTACTTCTTGATTGAATTTGTACACGTACCGCTCCCTGTGGGATTTGACCCCAACTCAATTGTTCGGTTATGTATTGCTTAACAATCGTTTGCACTTAGAATTAGATGTAGTGTATTTGATAAAAGTTAAAATTCATCAAAATGACGCCGCTGCCGCAGAGTGGTGTTGTTTAAAATTCTTTTAGTGAAGTTGAATTGTGATCTTCTTAGTTGAAGCTACTTATTTTAGTTTTTGGTTTTCTGTTGCTTGTGTTAAACAGAGGAAGAGATGAGCGTTAACGGAAGTAATGGTAGCCAAGTGGGCCATGTTTTATTTAAAAAATAATTAGACTGGTTTAAGAGTCGTCACTTAATTTATAAAGTAAAATTAAGAAGACTATTTTTCCAAAAGACTAAAATAGAAATCTAATGAAACTATTAAAAGGGGGTTTGGGGTTCATATTAGCATTTCCGGAAGGGTTTGAAAGAACCCGAAATGCCCGCTAACATGCGGTTATCCGATAATTAACTAATTAGCTAAACAATTTTAAGAAAATACACATACTTGAATAAGAGGAAGTAAAAATATTCATTTGAATTTAAATAGTTAATTAAAAAATGGTTATCTTTTGGGGCATTGATTAGGAAAAAAATTAAAATTAAATAAACATACAAAACACATAATAGCAAATAAATAGAGGAGGAAGGAAGATTTGAACCAAGTCTGGATCGGTCTTCCTGGGCCAGTACTTGGGCCTAATTTCTATTTTGAGCCTTGGGCCCATTTTCACACCTGTCCTAAAGAAACTAATAGCAAGTTAATTTTTCATTGGGCTTTAGGCCCAATTCATGCTTTAGTACCTGTCCTAAGCAATAATCAAGGAATAATAGTTGAAATGAGAGGGCTTAGGCCCAAAATAGCAAAATACAACTTTTGAAATAAAGAGTGGGCCTTTGGCCCAATCTGTTTCAATTCTCCGATCTGCTCATCGATTTATATAGATGACTGACTCGATAAAGAAGGAATTTGAGCATTTATGGCTCTCTCTAAATGCAAGGATAGGAGATAGAGTCCGTAAGGACTTGGGCAGATTTAACATGCAAACAAAAATGACGAAATGGTTAATATGCAATCCAACTTGAGATAAATAAAGGAAAACTGACTTGTTGTAAAATATCTACTAACTCAAAAGGTAGAAATTAACATATAATCCTACCAAAGGAAATCATACCGAAACATATTGGAAATCAACAATTTTAAAGCAATGATTAAGAGGGTCAGATGGTCACTCATACTAATGAATTAAATTATTAACTAACAATATGCATATGAAAAGGCAGAATGGATATATTCATTAGCGTGCATCCAGGTAATTAGAGAACGAGGAGATAACATGCAATTGTACTAACTCATGTTTCAAAATAAAAGTTTGACAGAAACCGATTATTAAGATTCTACAGATTATTGCATTAAACATGTAAACTAAATACAAAGCATTGAACAATTAATGACAAAGAAGCAACTTAAAACAGCTATAAAAAATGGTTAGGGCAGTCTAATTTTAAAATAACCTCACCCATATTTAGAAAAATCCCACCGAAGGAGTGCATACTTCAAATACACATATCAAAATTTTTAAACATGGGCAAACACCAAAGACTTAAAAGAGAAAAAAAAACTATCAGAAAAGAGAAATAAGCATTGACATTAAAAGGAAAGAAATGATTGAAGCAAACTACAATCTAAACAGTAATCCGACTCCACATCTTATGAATTTAACTACAAATGGTGAGCATTTTTTACTAGGCATTTAGGCAGATAGAAACATAAACTCGAGTCTAACATGTCTTTCTACCATTTAAAACAATCATGGGACTTAAAAAAATGAAGAAAACAAGCTAATAAATCGACGAGCCTTTGACAAAACAAAATACAAGTTCCATATTAACTAGTTTAAAATTATGCTTCTATTTTGAAAAGAAAATGACATTAACAGACCAAGAGAAGGGTTGAAATAACAACCACGAAAGTTATTTCATCCATCCTAGCCAATATTAAGCCAAAGGAGCAACAAAACAATAGAGACAAAGTCGATAAACACGAAAATAAAAAAGGGACTAGAGTTCAATGGTTCACAGAATTTTCAGCCTTAAATTTACTAGAAAAGAGTCATTTTAAACTTTAAACAACTAAGACGCACTGATTCAAAACCAAACGACCTTTCAACAGACAAAAGTCATGAACCAAGAAGAGAACAGATGCATTTGAGAAAGGAAGAAAATAGACCAACACACCATTTCACTTCAGAACAAATGGAACATCAAATAAAAGAGTAGGAATTCCAAATGAGTTAACCCTTTTAAGTGCAACGAACTGAGACAACGGCGACCTTCACCAAGCCAAGACTCAAACACGAACAACAGTTGAGGTGTTTAGGTAGAAATATCGATCTCAATCACCGAAATTAAGTATCTCCTCTATTTTTTCTTGAAGTGTAGTTAGTATGTATTTTAGCTATTTTTTGCTTAAACTATTCTGTGTATCTTTTGCTCAAAAATCCATCTTTTTTCCTACCCCTTTCAATGAATAAGAGGAGAGCATATATAGGAGATTTTATGGTTCACATTTTTTAGGGGGGAAAAGGGTGAAACCCCGGATAAGAAAAAGGCCCAACTTTTTTGAAATTCGAAAATCTCCCAAAGAATAATGGAAAAAGCTTAATTTTGCTTCAATTTCAACTAAATCTAAAAGGGAAAGGCGCGAGATGGATGACTCGGATCGATCCATTGTACTCGATGCTCGATGTGGATCCATCTCGTAGCCACAAGGACGATTAGACGCGGCTGTTGCAGAGAAAACGCACCTGGAATTACGGAAAAAGATGTATGAGATAGTACTAGACTGAGGAAGGAGCTGCGAAAAGCTATGCTATTGACGCAGTGTGATCGCCGTTTGGTGTCGTTGCCGCACTTTGATGCTGCTTCCGTGAACTTGCTATCGCTTGAGGAGAATGAAGTGCGTACAGGGCCATTTCGCCGTTCACGCGTTTAGACTGTCGTTTGGCATTATTGAATCGTTGTGTACTCTTTCTTCCGTGAATGTTGCTTCCAACTAGTTTTGAACTACAATTGAACGTTTCTGATCAATTGAGGAATTGGGAATTGGGCTGGGTCGGAGCTAAGGGTGTGGGATAGGGCAGCTGAATTTGGAGAATTGGGAATTAGCCCAAAGGGTGGGGCTGCTGGAAATTTTGGATAATGGGTATTGGGCTGCTGAAATGTGGCCCAAAGTTGGTCTTAAAATCGGTAGACTAAAAGATTTAGATTTGACTACAATTGCAATTACAAAGGATTACAATTATAACCAATTGAAGTTTAAAAACTTAGACGATTTGAATTTAGTTAGTGAATTCGCCCAAAAGTTAAATAAAATCAATTAATATTAATTAATGAGCTTCTTAATCTTAGAGAAATAAAATAGTTAACTTAATTATAAAAAAATTAATTCAAATACAAAATAATTAATTCAAAATTTAAAATTATAATTCAAACCAAAACTAAATTAATAAAATATTTATTTTAGCAATGTAGAAAACTTTTGATATGATTTTCAAATGTTTATAAAATATACTAATTATATATATATAATTATATGAAATATATTTATTATTTTAAATATAAAAATCGACTGAAATTACTTAAAATAACCTTGAAACTATTTGAATTATATAAAGTTAATTATTCTGAATCGTTTTAAAAATTAAGAAGCTCGGAAATTAATTATTATCGGGGAGGGTCAAAATTGGGTGTCAACAACTCTCCCTCGTTTTACTAGGATTGATGCAAGAAATTCGAGGAAAATGAAATTGACTAATCCAATTTTGACCGACCACATCTTCATCTTTTGAAAAAGGGATTTGGTACGGTTTTTAGGGATCATGGTCGAACCCCGCAAGTGGGTTTCCTACATATCTCAGGCTATATGAGAATTCAGGCCACCTGTAGTTCAATACGTTTGATTTCACGCATGATTTTGAAAGAATTCAAAAGCCATCCCCATACCGAATTATGAAAAAATTAGACTGCTCGAGAAAAGATTTAAAAGCGAATATTGGAATACTGCTGAGCTTTCAACACTCATCCCGCCTACATATCCCTCAACCTAGGGAATTAGGCTGCTTGTAGTTTGACTCAATTGGTTGAAAAGGAAATCAATTATGCAAGTTGACCTTCGGTTCTCGAAAACCGACAAAGTAAGTCAAGTATGAAAAGGAGGCTTGCAACCTCTTAGCCATGAATGTAGCGCGCTTCACACCAATAATTAAGAACTTATAGGGACATAATATCCAAAGATCTTGGCGCATTGTCACTGGGATTAGAAAGCCTCTTCCGGTGGAAACCAAAATTTTCCGGATGTGAAATTGAAATCGATAAACCCAAAGAAAAAACACATGCCTTCTGATAGGGGTGTGGTTCCCAGCTCGTGTCCTAAATTTTTGGTATTCCTCTTTGGACTATGTCCTAGTTCGCTGCTAAGAAAAAGTTCCACGTTGTGCTGCATCCTTTTTTATGTAGTCCGCACCTATGGTTTTTTTTAGAATTCATCCTCTCAGTTGCTCTCGACAAAGACTGAGATAAAAATCATTAGCATAATAATGCAATTCAAATGGGGAGATAGTGTCTTTTACCGTGTTGACACTTAATTTTCTCCTTGAACATTTGACGTCAACTTCCTCGGGTTTGACGTAAAGTAAATAAAGCTCCTGACTTATATTTTCAATATAATCTTCAATGTACTCTTCATTTGATGTCGAAGTAATAAAATAGGCTGATGTAATATGTTGATAGTGCTTTTGACGTCATTGTTGATGGTTATCTTGATATTGTTCTTGCGAATGAAAATGATGTAGCCGATGCTAATTTTTTGTGATGCATGAATCTTCATCTTGCGATGCATGCCTTCCTCTCTGCAATGCTTGAATCTTTCTCTTGTGATGCATGACTCCTTTTTCTTCCGATGCATGATTTCTTTCTCCTGCGATGCATGACTCCTTTCTCTTGCGATGCATGACTTCTTTCTCTTTCGATGCATGACTTCCTTCTCTGCGATGCATGACTCATTTCTTTTGTGATGGATGACTCTTTCTGTTGCGATGCATGACTCTTTTCTCTAGTGATGTATGACTCTTTCTTTTGCGATGCCTGACTTCTTTCTCTTGATGATGCCTCCTTTGTATCGAACGAAGATAATGTTTCACCGAGCAACATAGGTGATCTTCTGGGTGGCTGTATCGTCTCAATCGACAATACAAATAAAAATAACCCTCGGAGTAGTGGTATCATCTCATTTGATAATACGATATGAATGACTCTCCGGGTAGTGGTATCATCCCATTCGACAATACGATATAAATGACCCTTAGAGTAGTAATATTATCATGTCTGATAATATGATGCAGATAACGTCCTCCAGGTATCTTTAGTTGATGGAAAATAGTAAATTTGCTTTCTTCGAGGTTTTCATTTGTTTCATCTCCGAATATAGTGGCATGTTTGTTATGTACTTTGCCTTGCTGAGAATTGAGTGAAACAATGCTACTTATATTGTCAATTATTTATCATCAGAAGCATAAAGCTGCATCCATAGAAAAATTGTCAATTTTGGGGAGATTCTTGCCCTTTTGACTTCTCCATATTCATTGAATGGAGTAATATGTTGATCTTGAGGCAAACTTATAGACCTGCATCCACAGAAAAATTGTTAGTTTAAAAATAAACTGATCAGTGTCGATCTCTTCGGTTGTCTGCTCCTTGTCTTGCTATCTCCGGTTGATTTCCCTAATCTCACACTTCTTGATAGATAAGACAAAATATTTTTTATGCAAAATAATTAAAACATGAAAGAAAAGTTTTAAGAAAAATAGGTTTTCAAAAGTAATAAATGGAGAAGGTCACTGCCAAGTGGCATGTCACAGGTCTTTGAAGTTAATGCCTCAACGTCTATTGGAATACTTGCTAGGAAGTATTCAAAGTTGCTCTAAACTGCCGATGAACTCTATTGAAATTTTTGAGGTCATCCTCAAAAAAATTTGTCCTAGTTAACTGTCTTGGTGCATACTGAACTGTTGATGAACAAACCATGGAATTTTTGAGATCCTCTTAAAAAATTTGTCCTAGTTGCAATTCTCAACGTAACTTCAGTCTTGACTTGTTGGAGAGATCTTCTTCTTGAGAATTTTTTAGTGCCTCTCAAAAATTCTGCCCCAGTTTCTATTGTAAAGAAATATAGAAATCTTACGGGAGATATGACTGAGCGGTTGTGGCACCTACATATCCCATTGATGCAGGAATCACGTCAAATGTAGTTCCCCGTTTGAAGATTAACAGAAATAAGAATATAAAACAAGGAACCGACCAAGGTCGACATAGGCCGCCTACGTATCTCATTCTTGAGAATTCAGGTCGAATGTAGTTCAGATACAAAAGGAAACATTAAAAGAGGTAAAAGGGGTGACCGAGGCCAACATAGTCCGCCTACGTATCTCATTCTTGAGAATTCAGGTCAGACATAGTTCATTACAAGGGGATAAAATTCTAAACAAAGTCATTACAAGCAAATAGAATGATTACAGGGAAATAGCAGAAATACACACTGAAACTTCACACATAATATTTCTTGACATCATCTGAGTTGATCGGTTTCAGCCATTCAGTGCCATCCATCTCCAACAGGACCAAGACACCTCTAGATAACACTTTGCGAATCATGTAGGGTCCTTGCCAATTTGGTGCAAATTTCCCTTTATACCCATTCTGATGAGGAAAAATACGTTTGAGAACTAACTAACCAATTTCGAATATCCTGGCTCTTACTTTCTTGTGGAAAGCACAAATCATTCTTTGCCGATACAGTTGACCATGACGAACAACAACCATTCTCTTCTCATCAATCAATGTTAACTAATCTATCCACTTGCGAACCCAATCAGCATCATTCAATTCAGCTTCTTGGATTATTCTCAATGAAGGTATCTCAACTTTGGCAGGTATAACTGCTTCTATTCCATATACTAACAAGTATGGAGTAGCTCCAATTGACATCCTGACAGTCGTTCTGTAATCCAACAAAGCATATGACAATATCTTGTGCAAATTTCTGCGATTGCCAATCATTTTCCTCAAAATCTTCTTGATATTCTTGTTAGTGGCTTCTACAGCTCCATTCATTTGGGGACGATTAGCAATTGAGTTTCGGTGAGTAATCTTGAATTGTTCACATATCTTTTTCATCAAATGATTGTTGAGATTCGCTCCATTATCAGTAATATTGGATTCTGGTACTCCAAACCTACATATCAAATTGTTGCGAAGGAAATCAGCTACAACTTTCTTGGTCACTATTTATACGAAGCTGTTTCCACCCACTTGGTGAGGTAGTCAATGGCAACCAAAATGAATATGTGTCCATTAGAGGCGGCTAACTCTATTGGACCGATGACATCCATGCCCCATGCTACAAACAGCCAAGGTGAACTCATAGAATTGAGCTCGTGAGGTGGCACTCTAATCAAATTGCCATGCACTTGACATTTATGACATTTCTGCACAAACTTGCAGCAATCGTGCTCCATAGTCATCTAAAAATAACTGGCTTAGAGGATCTTCCTAGCCAAGGTGAGCCCATTCATATGAGTACCACAAAATCCAGCATGTATTTGTTCCAGAAGCTTTACAGCTTTACTAGCATCAACGCATCTGAGAAGACCTAAATCTGGAATCCTCATATATAGGATTTCCCCACTTGGGAAGAAATTTTTAGCCATACGGCGTATTGATTTCTTTTGGTTGAACGTTGCATTCTTGGGATAAGTTCCGGTTTCCAAATACTTCTTTATGTCAAAATACAAAGGCAAGCCATTTGATTCTGCTTTAACATGTGAACAATGAACAGGCTGCTCTTTTACCTCTATATCCACTAGATCAATGTAAATTTTATATGGATGTTTAATCATTGATGCGATTGTGTCAAGAGCATCGGCTAACTCATTATGTGTCTTGGGAGTGTGCCTGAATTCAATCTTGTGAAATCTCTTGCACAACTTCTGTATATACTACACATACGGTGTGATCTTTGGGTTTTTCACGGCCCATGGTCCTTGAACCTGATGAATCAACAAATCTGAATCTCTGATCACCAGTAATTCGTGAACGATCATGTCAATCGCCATCTTCAAACCAAGTATACAAGCTTCGTATTCTGCCATGTTGTTCATGCAATCAAATTGGAGTTTTGCCACCATAGGATAGTGGTGACCAGATTCTGAAACTAAGACTGCTCCGATACCTTTTCCTTGGTGATTTTCCGCTCCATCAAACAATACTCTCCAGCCAGGGTATACTTCAGAAATATCTTCGCCCACAAATGCCACTTCTTCATCGGGAAAATAAATCTTGAACGGTTCATACTCCTCAACGACTAGGTTATCTGCAAGATGATCTGCCAAGGCATGTGCTTTAATCGCCTTTTGACTCACATATACAATATAAAATTCACTCAAAAGCATTTTTCATTTAGCCAGCTTCCTGGTCGGCATCACTTTTTACAAAATATACTTCAATGGGTCCATTATGGAAATAAGGTATGTGGTATAAGAAGACAAATAATGTCTTAAATTCTAAGCAATCCAGGTCAAAGAGCAACATGTCCTCTCCAAAAGAGTGTAACAGGCCTCGTATGGAGTGAATTTCTTCCTCAAATAATAAATGGCTCCCTCCTTCTTTCCAGTTTCATCAGGCTGACCAAGCACACATCTGAATGCGTTATCTGAGTTATATAGATAGATACAGCAACAAGGGACTTCCTTCTCGCGGGGGAACCATTACCGGCTGATTGGACAAATAAATCTTGAGGGCATCAAAACCAATTTGACACTCTCCGGTCGACTTGATCAGGGCATCTTTTTTCAACAATTTGAAAATGGGCTCAAACACCACGGTGGATTGATCTATGAACCGATTGATGTAGTTCAACCTTCCCAGGAAACTCAGTACTTCTTTCTTAGTCTTCGGGGGAGGTAACTCTTGAATTGCTTTGATCTTGGAAGGGTCCAGCTTTACGCCCCTCTTACTGACTATAAACCCCAACAACTTGCCAGCTGGCACTCCAAAAGCACATTTAGCGAGATTTAGCTTCAAATTGTACCGATGTAGGTGATCAAAGAATTTCCTCAAATGAGTCAAGTGATCTGAACTCTCACAGATTTGATTATGACATCATCTACATACACTTTGATCTCCTTATGAATCATATAATGAAAGATGGTTGTCATAGCCCCCATATAAGTAGCACCGATGTTCTTAAGGTCAAAAGGCATCACCCGATAATAATATACTCCCCAGGGCCTAATGAAGACTGTCTTTTCTGCATCTTCTTTATCCATCAAGATCTGATGACTCCTTATCCCTCATAATAATCCACAAATGACTGTATCTCATGCTTGGCACAGTTATCAATGAGAATGTGAATGTTTGACAATGGAAAATTATCTTTCGGGCTTGTTTTGTTGAGATCTCTGTAGTCATCACAAATTCTGATATTTTCCATCTTTCTTGACAACCGAAACAATGTTGGCCAACCAAGTCAGATATTGTGTCACTTCAACCACTAGGGACTCGATCTTCTTGGTAATCTCCTCTTTGATCTTCAAACTCAACTCTGGCTTGAATTTCTGGGTTTTGTGCTTTACTGGACTGAAATCTGGATTGATCGGTAATTTATGAGACACCATGTTCTCACTTAGCCCTGGCATATCTCTGTAAGACCAGGAAAATATATTGATATATTCTCTAAGGAAGCGAACCAGGACCCTTCTTTGAGCTTCAGTCAGATAGACACTGATTCTGACTTCTTTGACACATTCCTCATATCCGAGATTCAGTCTCTGTTTCTTCCAAATTCAGCTTGTGCTGGTTCTCAAATTGTTAAAACTTCTCAGCAACATGTTCATGTACCACATTTTCTTCTTCGTGTTCCTTGCATACATCATCACCTGCCTTATTTTGTTCATTCGGCTCGTGACATGACATGACATTGGCAGGTTGTAAATTATTATTACTGAAATCATAAACGAAGAAAGTTAGAAAAGTAAAATATAATTAGCTAGGTAAATAAACATTTTTTTCGATAAAAGAGGCTTTCATTTAAACTTAAAATAGGCACAAACTTTGACCATGGCCACTGCCATTCTTCTTTCTTAAACATCACGGGGGAAATTAAAAAACTTAAAAAACTAAAAATTGCATAAAGGATGGGTCTTGGTTCTCTTCCGGACTACCACCGATTTTAAAAACAAACATAAACACATGTCCTTTCTACCCAGATGAGCAGGGAATCAGGATTGGTGTGGAGGTCCAATTTTGTAACTGTTCCTTTTGTTCAACATCATGGATGCCTGATGTCCCAGCCTCTTCCTTGATGACTATATCAATCTCCTCGAAAAGGCCCCAGATTCCTTCCTCGAGACCACCATCATTGACATATTCTCGTACCGAGAATGACTGGTACAAATGAGGAATTGGCCTAGCCAATGCTCGATCAACACTCTTGTTCATCATCTCTGCTTCATCATCTGTTGGGACATTACCCAAACCAAACTTTTCTCCTTTGGAGGGGATTTGAATAGGCTTAACAATTCCTTGAAAGTGCTTCCCCAATCCGAAACCTGGTTCAAAACCACTCTGGAGCATAAAAGTAGCAATCATCTTGTACACAAAAGGCATAGCGGGCTGCGGAGCCAAATCATCACCAGTGGCATTTACCAGCTCCACCGTGTAGAAATTACAACCTCGAGAGAAATCATCAACAATCGGTCCATACCTATTAGAGTGGCTCCCTTCACCATGAATGACCAATTTCTAGTCCTTCGAAACAAATTTCATTAGTTGGTGAAGGGTAGAAGCCACAGCCCCAGCCATGTGGATCCACGGTCTTCCTAGAAGCAAATTGTAACTGGTATTGATATCCAACACCTGAAACTCCACGTTAAATTTTGCAGGACCCATCTGAATATCCAAGTTCACTGCACCCAACGTGTCTCTTTGCTCTCCATCGAAAGCCCTCACATTGACTTGGTTCTGGTGAACCTTTCCTAAGTCGAAGTTTAGTTGCTTCAGAGTCGAAAGTGCGCAAATGTTGAGACTAGATCCATCATCAACCAACACACGATTTATAACCTCGTCTCGGCACATAATGGTGACGTGCAGAGCTTTGTTGTGCATCTTGCCTTCAAAGGGTAGCTCTTTGTCATAGAAACTGATGCGGTGTCCTTGAATGACTTGGTTTATCATGGCCGCCAGATTATCACTGTTAGTATCCACGGGCTCATAGGTGTCATCCAAATCCTTCATTAAAGCTTGCCTATGCAGTTGTGAACTCATCAGCAAGGCCCACATATAAATCTGAGCTGGTGTTTTCTCCAGATGCTTCACGATCGAGTAATCTTATGATTGCATCTTTCTCCAAAACTCTTATGCTTTAGCTTCACTAATTAGCCTTTTAGACTGATTCTTCTTATGCATTCCCTGAGCTAACTATTCTAGTTTGTAACATCTGCTGGATCTAGTCATACCCTGGGTAGCAGCCATTTCAATCACAAACCTTGGTCGAGCGAGAGTTTCTCTTAGCACCAAGGCAACATCCCTCTTGGGTGTCATAATCACAAACTCTTTCTTTTTCAATGCACAACGAAGCTACAACCCTTTCCAGTTCATCAGGAGTGATCAGAACTATTGCCTTTGTCACGCACCAATTATTATCCATCTCTATCATATTGATAGTGACGCCACCATGATTTGGCAAAGGATTACTACTGACATTGGGTGCGACTGTCTGAAGAGAGACCACTTTATGGTTAATTTAGGTCTTGGATCTTGTGCTTTAGGTTGATAGAGTCCTCGGTATCATGTCCAACACCGTTGGAGTGATATGCGCACCTCTGATCAGGTCTGTAAATCCTTAAGCTAGTGTCAACCGCCTTGGGCCCCACTGGATGCATAAAACCTGCCACGATCAATCGCTCGAATAGTTTTGTTTGGCTTTCAATGAAAGGAGTGAAATTTCTAGCAGGCTTCTTCTCAAACCTTAGACGAAGATCGTAATTGCCTTGTTGAGAGGAAGGAATTTGACGATAATCGAGAGACTTTTGGTGGGGGGCTTGATATCTTAGATAGGAATTAGTTTGGTAATTTGGCTCTGGAGCTTGGTAATTTGGAGGGGTATTTTGGTAGTATGGGGGTGGGGTTTGATACACTAGGGGAGGAGTTTGGTAATTTGTCTGAACGTTGGCACAATTGGGGGCAGCGTTACGGTAGTGATGATATGGAGTATGGTAAACTAGAGGGGGAGTTTGGTAGATATGAGGAGGAGTATTTTGGTAACTGGGGGAGGGGTATTTTGGTAATCAACTTGTGCATAAGAAGCCGAGTATGAACTCTGTGAAGGTCGAGAACGACCTTGGTACGATGAGGGTTTCTTTCCCTCATATGCAAAAGAAATAAAAGACACGTCCTCTCTCTTCTTCTTCAGCAACCCCGAGGATCCGGACGAGGCAGCAACACGGGCAATCTTCCCAGTTCTTAGTCCATCTTCAATAGTCTCACCTACCTTGACTATCTCAGCGAACTTTGCTCCAACGAGCGATATGATCATGTCATAATACTCAGGCTCTTGAACCCGCACAAATACTTCAACAATTTCCTTTTCAAACATAGGAGGCTGAACTCTAGCTTCCTCATTTCTCCATCTATATGCAAATTCCCTGTAACTTTCAGTTGACTTCTTCTTCATCTTTTCTAGAGAATAGAGATCAGGAACGATCTTGACATTGTAAGCAAATCACTCAGCAAAATCTCTAGCAAACGCGCTCTAACTGGACCACTCCTTCATATCTTGGGAAGTGAGCCATTCTAATGTCTCCCCTTTCAAGCTTCGGCTAAAGAGCCACATTAACAAAGCTTCATCTCTACCAACTACTACGTGTTGGTCACAATAAGCTCTCAGATGAGCCAGCGGATTATTCATTCCTCCAAAAGTGTCAAACTTCAACACTTTGAACCTTTAAGGAAGGTCCAAGTTTGGATGGATGAATTAACCTTCCTAAGTGAATCCGGCGACCTCTGGAGTGTAATGCAACTCTTTAACAGCTTTCAAGATTTCCTCCTTTAGATCCTGCTTGGACGACTCTTCTTTAGCGTTTCACTTTTTTTCATGTTCCTCGTAATGATCAAGTTTGGAATAGTTAGCATAATGCTCATTTGGGACCGGGATTTGGAAAGCGATTTTTTGAGGTGGGGATGGAGCGATGGAGGGATTCTGGGCATTCTGAGGGTCTTGGTAATTTTGGGGGAAAGTGTGGGGATTATTGTGCTGATTTTAGTGGTGGGGGAAGGTTTGCGGATTATTGACATTCTAGTTTTGTTGGGGAGGGTAAGCTTGTGGGTTGGCATTTTGAGGATGAGGGAAGGTATGAAGATTGGTATTTTGAAGGTAAGGTGGTGCTTGGTGGGAAGCGGAGGTGTGATGGGGGTTTGAGGAGGTTAGATAAATGATGGGGGAATTTTGAGCAGGGTTTGGGAGGGGGTTTGAGCATATTCCGTTCTTGAACATGGATGAGGGAAATGGAGTGGAGGCCTTCCTTCGCCTAGACGGTTGATAGAAATAATTTGATTCGGCGGATCTTGCTTCCTCTGCGCCTCAGCCTCTAACTCATCAATCTGTTGCATCAGTTGCATAATTAATTCATTTTGATCAGCCATAATGGGCTAAGCCACAACAACATCAGTTAGGCCAATCTCTTAATCGTTATCACCCATTACTACTTTTTCTTTCTGTGAGCTTTAATCGGGGAAGGAATCTTTAGGAGTCTTAGATCTTGTGAAGTAAGGATGATTAGCCAGCTTATCTACACAGACTAGATCTAAGTACCTGTAGAGGAAAACAACTCAAAGGCAATTCTGTTAGTTTTGATTCATGACAACATGATGCAAAATATCACATAAAAGGCATACAAACACATAAAAGTTTCTTCTTTTGAGGACATGATAACCCACGAATAACGGGGACTAATTTTTTTAATAAGCAGGAATTTACTCATTTTATTTTGAGACTAGCGACCCAGGAAGGTTGAATTACATTGAGCTAAGTTTTTCTTGTTGTATCTCTCGGCATCTGTTGATGTGAGTTCAGTGTTTCCTTGTAGAATAAAAGGGGAAAAGAAAATTTTAAAAAGATAGGGGTCGGGCCTTGAAAGGCTTCCTACGTATCTCCCAAGGAGAATTCAGGCCCTATGTAGTTCGAATACAAAAGGAATTTGGTTTTCATTCATTCATTTTTTTATTACAAGGAAATTGAAAGCATGCGATAAAACTCCTAAAACATAGATTGTTCCTTTATCAAGGCTTCTTCTTCTGACTAGTCAAAGCATTCTGGTTGTCGCATGGCCAATCAGAGGAGAAATTCAACTTGGACCCTTCCCTTGTTGATTAGGGACTCCACATCATAGCGGAACCTGAGGTACATTCTAATGTTGTGATCTATGGCATTGTGATAAGGGCAAGGTTTCCAGATTTCAATTCCAAAGGGATCGACTGTTCCATCATCCCTTTTGATAGGGGTCAAAATCCCCCTTTGAATGAACTGACAGTAGATATCCCACTGTGTTCTCTTAAAAGGCGTGAAGTAGTGACAGTAAAACAAAGTATGCTTTGTGACCAGTATACTAGGTTCCAGATGATCATATGTTAAGAGAGTGTTATCACCCAACATATAGGTAATTTTCCCAATTTTGATCAGGTTGCGGATCGCGGCCTTCAGTTCCACTCATTCTTCTATTGTGTGCCAATTTTGATCTGTGTGGTAGGCACGTGTCTTATGTGCATCCTTTGGTTCAACCTTTAGAAGTGGTTCTCTTGAGGGGTTTCAGGATGCGTGAAGGCTGATGACGCTCGTAAATGAAAGCACATGAAATGACTTTTGCTCCCACGCTATGTTTCTGCTCATATACTTGGAGGGTGATCGTCTCGTCCCATTCTTGCAAACGTACTTGGAAATGAGGCATATAGACAACTTCTTCCTCGAGCTCTTCTTCAACAGCTTCAGGTTCAGTGTGTTCAGGGACAGGGACTGCTTTATCCAGGAGAGGGTCTTTTTCATGTAGCCTCTGAAGCCTCATGGCTATATCCTCGTCTTTCTTCCACATAGCAGTTATCTCTTCATCCATGATATCTAATTTCAACTTCTTAGTCGCCCTCTCCACGTATAATGCTGCACTTTTTGCTAGTGTGACTGTGGTGATGAGTTCTAGTTCTATTCCTCTTTCCTCCATTTCTCGGATCTCCTGGTTGAACCGACGTTGTTTCATCCTTAAATCCTCCTCAGTCAGCTCCACCTAGACATTCTGGCTTTTTCCATCTTAGTGGCAAATTTACCTTTCCTGATATGATAGAGTAATGTCTTAGGATTTGGTGGTAGGAATTTTGTTTGGCTAAGAAACTCAAGACTTAGGGAATTTTGGTTGAACATTTTGTGTAGTGACTTGTAATTTGTATTTGTAAAGATTTTTAGAAATTTTTAAAAAAGGAGTGGGCTAAAATATCCCCATTCAAAGTAGTAATATCACATGAACAGTTAAATCACGCAAGCGGCTAACACGCGACCTAAACAAGTAGGGGGGCCTTTTGTGCCAAGGGTAGGCCTAGCGTATTTGAAAGATGTATGTGCAGACTTGAACCATTTTGTTACCCCAAAGAAAATTTCGGATGTATAAAATAATGTTCAAAAAGTGAAAATAAGCACGGGAAATAGGGAATAAATGGGAAATACAAGAGGAAAGACCCACACAGGTGTCATTTCAAAAGTGTACCATAACACAAGAAAGGCAAGCCCACACAGGGGGTAAATAACAATAGATACACATAGAAAAACCCACGCAGGGGCGAAATCTACTAAGATGTCCCCGACGGCTCAGCTTCTCTTATTTTTTCCCTTGTGGTGTTGAAGCCTGTACTAAATCATTAGCAAATATCCGTCGCACTGACGTCCTTTCTCTTCCCAATCTTTAAACCGCATTTCTCCTTTCTTAACTTCAATCCATGAGTTGAGCTCTCTCATATCGCTCCTTAAACTTTCTAATTCTTGAGTTAAACTCTTGAGGGCGTATTTCTCCTCTTGTTTTCAAAGGAATTTATCATGCATTTCTCGAACTTCCTTTTTTACCTCTCTCAATTCTATCAAATCCTTGGACTCTTTGTCCTCCAAACTGTGGTAGATGTTTGGAACTGGGAAGGAGATGCCTTGAAAATTGTCTTTCAACCAAGCTTTGTAGGTTTCGTCATACCCAAGATTAAATCGATCCGCGGCAATGGTGTCTTTATCCATTCGCAATGCTCGCTTCCATTCTTTTAGCATCTTTGAAGCGTTAAGAACTCTATCATCCCCGATGTCGAACACATAAACATGGTAGTATGCGTTCGGGGGTCTGGTTTGTTTTCTTCCGAACTGCCTCAGGACCCGGATGGGTGCATACGAGCGGATACCCCGAATACCTGGTAGAGTAGGTACAAGATTTATGTCACCTTGTACAAGATTTAATCCGTCATAGTTTTCATATGTTTTTTCATCTATTGCGTATTCTTCTTTATTCATTTATAAGTTGTGTTGTAGTGTATATTCTAAGCTTTCTATTTGTATTTGTAGATATAAAATAGTTTTCCTCTGTGCTATTATAGATTTTTTA
>JAJOOE010013571.1:0-25951 GCA_036250405.1 Solanum raphanifolium
AAGGATCTCAATAACAATATAGCTATTCGATAATTAGGAATAGAACTTTTAAAAGAAACATGAATTCAAGAACTCAAAATCAACTTATCTCAAGAATACTCAAATCTAGGAAAAGTATCCTAGATTACTCTTTTTCTGATCTGAAAGTATATGTAGGGCGTGAGGACGAACTAGTCCAACACTATGATAGCCTTACATACCTAGAAGAACAAGATTCCTGAAGAATCTTGAAGAATCTTTTAGAATCTTGAAGAATCTTGGAGAAGAACTTGATTAGAAGCCTTGAAACCCTAGCTTGAAAGTAAACAATCAAGAAAACCTTTCTGGAGATTTTAGTTTCTTGAAATCTCTATGGCCAAGAATTATGATTTTCATTAGTGAAGATGAAAATCTGATTTTTTTGAGCTTTTTAATTAGTCAAGAAATTCGTTGATGGTTTTCTTGGAGGTAAAAAGACAAAAACGATTATTTTCAATATTTTCCCGTCGGCTAATTCGTAACAGCACTGTATAGGTTACTAAAGTAGTCATAACTTTTTACTCAGATATTGGATTGACGTGAAACTGTGGGGTTGGAAAGTAGATTCAATTACCTTTAATTGGATAGGTTATGGCTTACGTAACTCTTAAGATTCTAAGAGATATGGTCGTTTAAAGTTGACATAAGCAGAATCTTACTTCAAAACTTAATGAAACTTGAAGAACACTTATCAAGAACTCTAATCTTTAAATTTCAAGAATGAAATTGCGCTGAATAAATCATGATTGGCGTGTGGGTGAAAGAACCCAACACTATGGAAGCTTACATACCTCTTAGGGATCAAACCCATGGCGACAATCCGCAACAACTCTCAAGAATTTCGACGAACGCTTCGATCCTTTCTCTTTTCTCCTCTTTTCTCTTCTTCTTTTCTCTTCTTTTCTCTCAACTAAAACCCTAGGTGTAAACTAGGATTATAAAACTGAACCTAATCAGATTAGACCCCTAAAATATTACTAAAAACGAATCAAATCTGGTTGGATAAGGAAAAGACCAAAATACCCCTTACTATTTCCGGTTTTGACTTTCCTTAACTGGGCAGCCTAACTTCAAAAGGTCATATCTCACTCATCTGACCTCGAAACTTAGTAAACTCGGCGGCGTTGGAAATATAATTCAAATATCTTTCCTACGGTAACTGGTAGCACACCTAACTCATCCTGAGCTAGGATTTATGGTCGTTTGAAGTCGACCCAAAACTCATACTTAAGCGTAACTTGCAAAATTTCAGATTTTGTTATTTCCAATCCGATTCTTTTTTAAACTCAAGGTGCTACATCTAGTGACCTTAACACTTAAGAAATTTTAAATTCCTAGGTAAAATCTCACTCACTATGAAGAACGGTTCGAGTCTTAGTTCGAAAATTTTCTGGGGTGTTACAGGAAGCTTAGTCCCCGATATATTAGACCTTATCGAATAGCCAAGAGGATTGACAAAGTAGCTTATGAGTTGGAGCTACCACAATAGTTAGATGTTGTTCATCCGGTTTTTCACGTCTCCATGTTGAAAAAGTGCATGGGCGATCCTTCATTGATCATACCGACTGAAGATATTAGGATCAATGATAGCTTATCTTATGAAGAGATTTCGGTTCAAATTCTAGTTTGCCAAGTTCGCAAGTTGAGAACAAAAGAGGTAGCGTCAGTCAAAGTTCTTTGGAGGAATCAGTTCGTTGAGGAAGCTACTTAGGAAGCTGAGGAAGATATAAAGAGGAGATATCCACATCTCTTCGAATCCGGAGAAATTCCAAATCAAGGTACTAATTCTCTTCTTAGTGCTCTTTAATTTATAAGTTGGCATGTTGTGTTGCATTTGCTTGTTGGGTGATTGAACTCAATGATTGATGTTACACATTTAGCCTAGTAAGAGTAATCTCATTCGAGGACGAATGTTCCCAATGAGGAGATATTGTAACATCTCGCAAATTGAAATAACTATGAAGAAGCTAATAATTGGAAATAGTCTTTTTTTTTTGGAAAGAATGAAAATTTGGAAATTTTGTTAAGTTAGAATAAGTTAAGATTTTGTCAACTTCAAACGGCCATAACTCCTATCTCAGGATGAGTTAGGTGTATTTACAGATATGGTTGGAAAGATCTTGGAATAACCTTTCCAACGCTACCATGTTTGCGCGATTCCGAGTTTGTATGAGTGAGTTATCCCCTTTGGAAGTTGGTTTATTTGAATAAGGAAAGCCTAATCCGGATTTGGAAGGGTAATTTAGTCCTTTCCATACCTAATTATTCTAATTCATTTTTAGGAGTTAATTGGGGTAAAAATCAGATTTTAGCCAGTTTAGAAAAGTTGGAGTTTCACGCTAGGGCTTGGAGAAAAGACAAAATAAGAGAAAGGAGAAGAGAAAAAGCAAGATTCGCCAAAAATGATCGATTTTGGTTGTGGATTTCGCCAAGAAATTGATCCTACAAGGTGTGTGAGTCTTTCATAACGTTGGATTCGTTCACCCACGCGCCAAACATGCTTAGTTCAGCGAAATTCGTCCTAAAATAGTTTGAAAGTTGTTGTTCTTGATATGTATTATTGAATTTGAATGTCGTTCTTGAATTGGGCTGAATTGAGGAGTTCTGAGATCTTTATGTTGAGTTTTAGAGTTGTTTTGAGTTAGGTTCTTGAGTACATATGCTGGGTATCTGAATCTAAAATGAATTTGAGAACAATAGTTGAGTTTAGGCGAATTGGGGTTGGAAAACGGAGAAGGAAAAGTCGAGCAGGTTTTGGCACGTAAGTCCGCGTCGCGGACTTGCTCCCTCAGTGAATAAAACTCAGCTCCGCGTCGTGGTTAGGACACGGACTCCTCTGTCTCAAAATTAATTTTCGCAATCAAATTTTAAATGAAACTCCGCGTCGCAGACCTGTTCGAAGACGGTGATTTCTTGATCTTTTCTCATGTTTAGCTATCTACAAACAGTCCTAAACATCATGAGATCTTTCCTATAACAAATCACAATCCTTGAATCCATAATTCAATTCAAGGAAAGTTCAGAGCCGAGCCAAGTGAAGTTAAGAGTCAAGTTAAGAGAAGTTTATAAAGTTTTTAAAAGTCTTTCACAAACGTTTTAACTTTTTTCTAAGACTTAAGTTTCAAGTTAAGCAAAGAGTAAAGAGTTGAGTTCATTTCTCCAAAAGCTATAAGGGAACTAAGTATTCCCAAGAGTTTAAAATGTTTTCACAGTTGAACAAGAAAGGGAAACACCGATTTTCAAGAGAGCTTTTAAACTAAAGTTTTCAGTAATTATCTCAAACAAAAGAAAGAAGTTTTGATTTTAAATCATATTAGCTAAGTATATTTTGGGAGTAGTATTGAGCATCGATATGGAGACGCGAGTTCATATTAACTCAAGTCTCCATAAACCATGTAGCCATCATGGATAGTAAAGGATCATACTTTTTAGATGACTCCTTAAGATGCTTTTAGCATAGACTAGTGGATCCACTAAGCTAAGCGTTTTATATGATGACAAAGTATAGGATAATTCTGGCAGTGTGGACAAGACACTGTATCACCACTTAGGCTCATAGTGGTGGTTGTCGGTTAGAGAAACATCCCACAGAAACTATATTACTTTATTATATGACTAAAGTTGAATTTGTTATTGCATTCTCTTTAACGAAATAAGTTGCTTTTACTGTTTTATAAAGCTTTTCATATATTGCATGTGTTTTATTACTTTATAGTGAGTTAAGTTATTCATGAGTTGAGAAGAGTCAAGGTAAGTGTTTCTTTCAGATTCTTTTCAAGCCTATGTTATGTTTAGCATTCCAACTCGCATACTTGTACATTCAATGCACTGATGTCAGTTGACCTGCATCTTATTATAATGCAGACGTAGGTAACCAGGATCAGCATCCAACACCTCGTTGATCCAATTTGAGCACTCAGAGTCTTGTGGTGAGCCTCCTTGCTTCCGAAATTAGTAAGCCGGGACAAAAGGTTCGCTTGGGGCCAGCAATGTTTCTCGAGTGTCAGCCACGCCCAGGGTGTAGGCTTGGGGAGTGACAATAAGTGTGTTCATTTATGTGTAAGAGGTGATCCTCACTTGTTGCGTTTTTTTTAACACAATCTCTTTTTAAACAAAAAAAAATCACAGAACCCGTATCTTCTTTATGTTTCTAGCCTTAAATTGATTAACCTAATAATTAAGATTTTATTGTTCTTTATATATTTTCGATCTATATTATGTGAATTTTTAGGTATAACACATTCTCAAGAAATTATTTTTAAAGAAAAAATTAAAGATTAGTATCCACTATCATACTTTTGATTATTTCTAAACTATAATTTAGAAAATGTAAAATAAAGAATTTTACTAAAAGAAAAGGTAAATATGGAAAAGAGTTTCGATAATTCTCTCGAACTTTGAAACATTCAGTTATTTTGAATCATGGAAAAAGTCTCAGAAATTCATTTAATATGAACTAGAGGGAGTATATTCAACTAGTAGCTATAATTGTTTTTGTTGACTTTTGTCCATTAGTTTTGATTTATACCATTGATAATTTTATAATTTTAAGTTTCCGTATGAATTAGTTATTAAGTGATATGTAATTTAATTTTTAAATTTGGGTGCACCCACTCATCAATAAAAAAAAAAATTGTTCACCCACTCCGCTAAAAAAAACTTATCGACTCTTTTAAAGTTTGAACACCATTGGCGAAATTCCTGGCTCCGCCACTAGAAGAATCCGAAGGTAGCCTAATGATTAAGGGACAGATGGGACACTGTCAACAGGGTATGTTTCTTTTTATCACCCTAGATGACGCACACTGCTTTAAATAAAGCGCAGTGAATAATGCGCCAGACCGCCTAATCAGTTGAACCATTTTCTTATAGAACGGGTAAGTGCAAAAGAATGTTCCTTGCTTCCAACTATCCTCATGATTTATTTTTGTTGTAATCTGTCTCTCAATAAGAAGCTTTCTTTTTACCTGGGGTAATTTCGTTTCCTTGAAGAATTGCAGATTCCTAAACCTAGTAAGGAAAAACGATTCTACTCAAATTGCATTCATCTGTTGGACGAGAGTGAGAATAGAAAGGAAGAATAGAGTATAGCATTACGTCTAGAGTACAACCTTACTCCTGGGTCCCTCAATCCCATATCTACTACTTAGTCAAGCCCTTAACTACTTCTATATCTTAGAATAACCCTGCTCTCCGATCGACGTTTTATAGTCTTCATATCTATGGAAAGAGAAAGCTAGAAGAGGATTATAAACAATTCTACCGAGCCGAACATCAAAAAGAGAAAGATAGAATACCTTTCTTAGATAGCCTAGCGTGCTATAAACCTACAGGGAACAAGAGTAAGATCGAAGACATTCTTAAGAAAATATTTACCATTTATAGCAATGTCATTTTTTTCACTTGATCACTTTTAATACATTTATAATACAATTTTAAAACATATTACATAGAACAATTTGTAAAACACATATAATACAAGTTTTGTTGATGAATAATACATTTATCACACATTTTATTACAATGTGTCACCAAACAAGCAGAGTATATTTTAAAACAGTCATAATACCTATATATTGCACACATATTCACTTTTAATACATATTACAGATTTATCATAGTGTTGCTATAAATTGTAATAAATAAAAAGTATCACTAAAATCAATAATTATTTATTAAAAGGTATTCATCCAAGTAATTTTTCAAATTTGAATACTAAGTTGGAATAACTACATAACTATGCATACTTTACTACCATATATACCTAATTTACCTATATTTTAAAAAAATTACACATAATACCACTTTTAATATTTATATCATACATTTTAAGAATTTAATCAGATACACAAATTTCTTAAATATGGTATTGAATAATTATCTTAAAATTTAAATTCCTTAATTAATGGTAAATTAGCATTTTAGATTATTTTCTCTCACCTATGTCTTTTCCTCCCCCAATCCGTCTTCCATCTCTATCTCTCCTCCCCCCCCCCCCCCAACGATCTTCAAACACCTCCACCATCTCCCTCTCTTCCTTAATCCTCTCAATACATGTTTGCATATCCCAAATTTAAAACTAAATCTTGATAATCAGAACTATATAAAGAGGTAAAAAAAATACTTTATTATTATAATGTATCTTGGTTTACATCCCACTCATGTATCTGAGATAGAGATTTTATAACCTTTTATAAATTAGTATTTGTCAATTATGCACATGTATCTGAGTAAATGTTCATCACTATATTTGTCAATTTTTGAATCTTTATCACTGTTTTAGAGTAAATCTTCATGTATTTGTCAATTATACACATGTATTTGAGTGTAAGATTTTTTGAATAGGCTTCAATTATGTATCTGAGTTATATCCATATCTGAGTTAATGAAACAATGATATTGGTCATTGCTGAATTTTTTTTCGAAGTTTTTAAAAAAGAATTAAAAAGGAAGAAGAAAGGTACAAGTAGGTGAATTTTCTATAAAAAAAAATGGAAGGATTTTTATATTTTTGAATTTTTTTCACATGTTATATGCATCAAAATATTGCAAAGTCATTACAAGCATGATTTTCTCCTTAATTTATGGCTTTCAGTTACATCCCTTAATTTGTTAGACTTAATAAATATGTATCTAACTACTATATTTCTCAGATACATATATCTAGCTAGAAGCGACATAAATAAGTCAAGAAGTCGCCACCTAATTATTACCGTGAATTAGGGCACCTAAGATGATTAAAGCCATTGTCTAAAGTTAAACTTCATTTTAAGGTCTACTAAATTTAAAATTCTAGGTAAGGGTTCAATTAATCTAAAGGGAAGGGGTAAGACATCCTTTAAGATCCATTAAAAATGGTTAACCGGCCTCACTTAAATTACTTAATTAGGCTAAGGTGTGAAGATGTAAAACAAATGTTGAAATGCTAAACGTCAAATAACTTTAAAGTCATTTCTTGGAAACACTATGTGGAAATTTATCTTGTTGAAAACGTACAAAGGGAAAATAGTTTTTTAGACATTTAAACTTGTTTGTTGGAAAATAAATAATGCCTCCAAAGTCTATGATTTAAAAATGGAATACAAAATCTGATTTGTACTTACAGAGATTTGTAAATTTTAAAAAATATTTTAAAAATCAACTTGAAAACAAAAGTTGATTCCTTTTTTAAATCTTTTGAAAGTGAAAAGCTATTGTTACATAGAATAATATATTGATAACTAAATTATGAATAACTAGGTGATTATGTCTAACATGCTCATTTTCTTCTACGGTAGTTATCCATGAAAAACAAAACTAACACATATTCAAATCACACAAGTTAAACATGTAAAGAAAAACACATAAAAATTAATAATGCTAAAATATAAGCTATATCAAGTCTTTTTTCTATAATTCCCATTATTCCCTATCATTTAAAAAAAATAATCAAAATCCCTTATTTTCCTCCTAAAACTAATCTGCCGGACACATAACTCACAATTCCAAAAATCAAAGTTTATCACTTCCTAATTTCACTCCACAAATCTCTCCCCATTTTCTTATCAGTTAGTTTTTCCTTTACTTTTGAAATTCAAAATCAAGTTTATCCTGTCAAAACTAATCCAACGTGAAATAGGTAATTTGTTCATCTCTCAAACTGTCTGTTCATCCTTTATTTTTCATTTTTTTTTCTTCTTCAAAACTTTGAATCATATGGATGATGCACCATCTTTTATCTTGGTTTTATACAATTAAACTCAAATAACACTCGTCGTGTTTTTTATTCCGAAGATATTGCTTGGGTTGAAAACAAATAAAAAAAATGCACAATCTATTAATAATGGCGAAAGTAAACATTGAGAAGTTGAAGAAGGAGAATGTAATATAGGATTTGCCGTGAGATGGAGAGCATTGATATTATATGTGAACAACAATGGAGGAGGAGATGAGATGAAAATATCATATGGTTCTTTCTCAGTCGGAGATTGATAAGTTTTCTGTTGAAGAAATTTTCGGAAAGTGGTGAGGTGGGAGTTTGCCGAATCTGCAGAAAGTTCATCACTACTAGAAACATAAGCTCAATAGAACTTATATATCAGGTGGGTTTTTTTTTTAAATCTATCAATTTTTATACTTTTTTTGTTAGTTAATCACAAATCATACATAAATGACGAAATTCATGTTTCGTATTGTAATGTATCAGTATTTAAGTGTAATTAGTTAGTATGTCGATCTTCTTTTATTGATTGTTAAATGTATTTCGATTAGTTAATTGCTTCATATCGTAATGTTTCAATATTTAAGCTTAATTAGTTGATACACTAAATCCTAAATTTTGTTCATTATTTAAGGAGTTGTTGTAATTTTCTCAAATTATTGATAAAAAAATGATGTTCAATAGTGTATCATTCGAAACATATATTTTTTCAGTATGCATTAGATACAAAAATTTGCTAAAATGTATCAGATACAAACATAAGATAAATGGAAAGTTACTAATTTAACCGTACTTCTTTGTTTGTATCATGTTTAAGGGTTGGACAATTTTTGTATCATGTTCAACTGGTGGGCATTTTTGTTTCATGTGTTGAGTTGTTGTAATTATGTGAAATTATTGATACAAAAATAATGTTCATTGGTGTATCATTCAAAACATGTATTATTCAGTGTATATCATATATACAAAATTTACTAAAATGTATCAGATATACACATTAGATATATTGCAAGTTACTAATTTAATTGTAATCAATTATTTTGTATCGTGTTTAGCGTTGGGTAATTTTTGTATCATGTTCAACTAGTGGGCATTTAATATCAGATACAAATATCTGTTAGATTGTATATATCATCAATTGGTATTGAGTATCAGTTACTCTTTTTTACCATTATGTATCAACTAAATATTAAGATACTTTATAGTTACAATTATGTATCATAGGATTAACTTGACATGTTTCTCATGATGATTTACTTTTTGTAGATGCCTTTGTTGAGTTCTTTAGTGACGGAATCAACATCCCATCAAATGGTCTTCGAGCTAACTATTTTCGCACAATATATGAAGCATTATTATGGAGATATGGTACTGAAAAGACATAGTCAGACTATGTTAGCGATAAAGACGATCCTCTAATTCCCAAGGGTCGCTTCACTCCACCGCAGCAAGATGATTTGGTTCTTGTTGAATATCGATTATGTATCAACGAATAGACACCCTTTGATGTTTTGTTTCTTTTTTTAAGACAATTTTACTTAGGCTTTAGAGTGTTACTCTAAAAACTATTTCATGTCATGTTTTGAATTTGAATATTTTTTGTTATTGATTATATCATGTAAATTCTTGTATTTTGTGTTTTAATTATAGTGTTATTGATACATAACATATCATCTGATAATTAAATCTTTCAAATTATTCATTTGAAGTTAGGAAACATAAGTATCAGATTCATAACAAATTTTAATCAATTGTATATAAATGAAAATGGTGTTTGTTTGATACATTATGTGTATATGGTGTTTCCCACCAGTTGAACATGATACAAAAGGAAAGTTCAGAAACACATAATCAATCATTCACTTAATATATATGATACATTAGATATGAGTCTTATCTATGCATATAAATTACATAATTATATATCAAATTCACATAAGTTATTATTAGATAACTTAGATATGAGTTTTATCAATGCTTATAGATTCACATAATTTAATTATGTATCAATCACTCACACACAAAATTGAACTAATTTTTATACAAAATAGCAAAACTCACATATATTGTATTGATACTTCACATTGTTAACAATTCAAGCTACTTTATTGAAATATAACAGTGCAAAACTCATATAATTGAAAAATTATTCAACATGAACATGAATGTCTTATATAAATTCAATGATTCACTTTCCTTTGAGAAAAAAAGTACAAGTCCTACGGTTGTGACATTCGTGTCCACAACGTTCACAATAACTCGTGTATCTCGACTTTTAAAACAGTTAGATACATGCATCTTGTCTTTAATGATACATGTATCTTGCAGCCAAAATATATATTACAAACTATCATGAATCTTAGTAATTAGGACCTAAAGTACTGAGATTTATGTATTAATGTATCTGATACATATTCACTGCAATGTAGTAATCAGAACAGTGGGGATGCATATATGTAATATCTTGCTCTTCAAAACAGCAATTGCGTGTGCACAAGGTATTTCGTCTAGTTGAAATCTCCCACAATTAAATATTTTTCAAGGCTAACAATGTATCTTCTTCCAAATTCATAAACTAAAAGAATAAATCCAGACGATGCAACTACCTGAAAAAAATTAAATAAGTCAATGATACATTAAATGAAATTCCATTTTTTGGTGTTTTTGAAGCAAGACTTATCAAAGTTTTCTAATGGTTCAAGCATTGACAAACATGAAAAGATAGAAAAGAACATGCTTGAGTTCTGGTCGAGGCAAATTGGACTTGGCAAAGAGCTTGATGACATCTCCACTAGTAAGACGTCCATCTCCATCTGTACCAAATTAACAACCACATCATTCAAAAATTATTTTTTCTCTCTTATTTTAACAAAATCACTAAAAAAAAAGTTACCAGAATCAGCAAAATTGAACCATTGTTGATAGATCTTCTCGTGTTTTTTTGAACATCGATTAATGGGGCTTAATAGATCGCCGGATGTAGCATCAATGTATCTCTCCATCCATCTTGTCAGTTGTATCATTGGCGGATTTGAGATTTCATCACTTTTGTAACTTTCATAACTCACCTGTTCACCCAAATTCTTGAACACCTCAACAAAATCGATATATTCATCTTGTATCAGCAACTTTTTTGATATACTAAAGAATCATTAATTCTTTTCCACCGTAACCACTTTAATTAACAGAATAACTTCTTACATGCATAAGTAGGGTACATACCTCCAAGCTCCAGCAGTGCTGACTCCGTCAATTTTACAGAGATAATACTATGATAACGTGTTGTAAAACTATATAAAATAATAAGAGGAATATAGTAGAGAAGCTGTGTGAAAAGCTAAGCCACTAATATCGTGGCAAAGGTTAAACCTCATAAAATCAGCGAAGCTAAAATTTCGTACTTGTCATATTCTTTCGATCGATCGAGAACTTATAAGGAATTGTTGCCCTATTAAAAAAGTAAAAAAAAAACTCTAGAGAAGAGAGAAAGTTGCTGAAATGCTTCTAGATAGCAATGTCTGTTGTGCCATAATTTAACTAACCTTTAGAAAAATCAATTTTTGAAATGTTCTAAGTACAATTTGAGAAAAATACTTAGAAAAGAGTCGCCACTTAATTTTTTAAAGAAATTAAGAAAACTTATAATTTTCAAAGATTTAAACAGAAAAAATCATTTGAAAATACCAAAGAGGGTTCGAGGTTCAATTTACACTTCGAGAAGGGTTTAAGCATTCGAAGTGCCCGCTAATATGCGGTTGACCTGCGACTTGACTAAAATATATTTTTTGACTATTTTTTAGAAATAAAAAGTGATTTTAAATAAATAAAAAAAAATTACAATATTTGGTTAACTTTGAGAAAAATAGTTAAATAAATGACACATTTTATTTCATTTTTTATTTTTTAGAGAAAGGGATCCAAAATGAAATATTTGACTCGAAATACAAGTGATTAGAATATTAATAAAACTTGATTAATTAGAATTTATTTAATTCATTTTGAAATAATGATTTAAACCAATTTAATATATTAAAGCATGAAAATCATTTTAAATTAATTGAAGAATAAAAGTCTTGACTAATCTTTCTTGAGAAAATGACTAAGTAAGTATTATTATTTTTAATTAATTGAAAAGGTTTTGACCAACATTTTTTAAAGTTTATTTGAGAAAAATACTTTAACTTAAAACAATTTTAAAATGAGTAAAATGTGATTAAGTGAAAAGCATTAAAGAACATCTCTTTTTAAGAACCAAATGTTTAACTTAATTGAAGATATAAAATTTTGACCAATATACTTAATTAATAAAATAAATGGACACAAAAAAATGAAATGTATTAGAATTAAACCAACACAAAGAAATAGCTCATCTTTCGGGGAATCTAATTAAGTTAATTCACAATTATAAAGTTAGAGTTAATAATAAGAAAACAAACAACAAATAAAGACAATAAAATAATTTAAAGGCAAAGGGGAAATGGATTTGGGCCCCCTTTGTTTGGGGCCAAACTTGTTGCAGATTTGGGCTTTTGACTCAATCCCGTTTTTGGTATACAGTGGTTGTATACCAGTGTATATGAGCATATATATCAGCTCTTTTCATGTATCTCTTGCTTCCGAACACCTGTATTTCGCCTCAGTCCTGTATTCCCACATTTTCGACCTGTATATTGATGTATACTGAATGTATACCGTCCATCTTAGGACTTTCCGAAACTTGTAATCTAACTTTTCAGCAACCCGAACAAGATGTTGCTGACTGAAAAATGGTCCGACTCAACGATATGCAAGGAGGAGTCCAAAATGAACTCGAATTGGTGTCACATGTAAAATAAAAATAAAAATAAAATCACATAAGAATCTTATTCAATTAAACTAATTAAGGAAAACATAAAACACCATTTTTAAAGCAACCAAATTAAAACACACCCTACTGTATCCAGATAAGGAGGACTTGTATGTAGATAAGGCATATTTAATGATAACGAAAGACTACTTTTAGAGTAGAAATAACTCAAAAGAAAGTGTGAGACGGGAAAATACAACTAGATCAGTGAACAAGATCTATATGACAATGACTACATTATGCAAACTAGTATCAACAAACATATTATTAGCAACTAAGGACATGTTTACAAGTGCATTGGAACACCAAATAATACTATAAGCCAACACCAAAAGGTAACTCTAATGAGGTCTATCTTTATACGTTAGTAACTAATCAACTTATAGACATACAAATTTAAAGCTTCATTTAAGTAATGTGAGGCAACCGAACTCTCACATATTAGATTCGAGTATCACACACCCTACCAAAGATATAGGGGTACCTAAAATCAAAGGAAGCTTTATATGCGAAAGTATATGAATTAACAATTAAGTCTGATGAAAAGATATCAATCATGAACATATTAAATAATAAGACAATACTCATTTTTATGCAATAGAGCTGCTACTTTGTTAAATTTAATCACGGAGCGGACATCAACGATAAAGGAAGGGCAACAATAGTATTTACGCTACAACATTTCAGATTTATTTATTAAAAAGAGAAAAAAAAAACATGATATATCAACCAGATAGAAAAACTAAGGAAAATTGAAATAAATCAAGCAACTAAGACCATAATTTAATCATCACAACAATTATAACAATAAAACACTTGAATACAGTGAACCAATGGTCCTTATTGTAAATTTTATAGCATTAACACATCTAAAGAGATATGCTCAACATGAGAATATGATTAAAATCCTAAATGGAGCCAAGCAGCGAACAAGCAGAGCAAAAAATAAAATAAAGTAAAGCGATATTACTGGGAACAGAAAACTAAGGCTAAATTCGACCAAAACAACATATTATCTCGAAAGCAAATTACGGTTATAAGAGAATTTTACCTTTTTGAGGGCCGCGAACTAAGACAACAATGGGCTTGAGAACATCGATTCTTCCACCACAAAAATCCAATATGAACAGCAAGCCAAGAGAATCAAAGAACCGAACTCAAAAACTTCTTATTTTTCCTTTCTTTTTCCCAAACAGTGATCAAAAGAGATGAATATATAGATGGAAATTAGGGAGAAATCGGCTAAAATTTCCAATTTTTAAAATTTGGACTCCTCTGCCCCTTTTCAAGATAATAATGGAAGGGATTTGAAAATCCAGGGGGAAAAGAGACGTGAAGGTTTGACGTTGGGATTGCTAGAGTATGGGTTTTGCAGGGTAGTTGGACGAGATTTTCGGGTTTGCAGCGCGATTTCCGCTGGGATTTCGTCTGGCGTCGGGTTCTACGAAGAAGAAGAGTAACAGGGGTGGGGTTGTCTGGTTTTGCACGCTGCTGTTGCTGAAGGTTAACATTTGCTGGGTTTTCTTTGAATTGGATTGGGCCGGGTCAGAGGGGAAAAGGGTTGGGTCGGCTGGGAATTAATTTGAATTGGATTGGAAGAATGCAAATTGGTTAAAAAATATGAGATGGACTGCTGGAATGTATGAGGAAAATGGGTATTGAATTGGAATTGAGCTGATAAATAGGCCCAATTTTGAGTCTTAGGTGGGTTTGAGGTGTTGGCAAAAATGGTAGTTAAACAAATAACCAAATGAATTTAAATTGTAGCCAAATGGAATTTAGTTAAATTCGGCCAACTCTCAATCAAGACGAATTTAAACAAAATTAATTAACGAGCTTCTTAAATTTAACGAAATAAAACAATTAATTTACTTGTAAACAAATTTACTCAAAAATATAAACATAACTTAAACTAATCAAACAAATACTTAATTAAAGAAAAAAAAAATCTTTTTGATATGATTTTCGAATATTTTTGAAATATATTAATTATATACTTAATTATAAAATACCTATATTATTTTAAAATGATAAAAATGATACAACTATTTAAAATAACTTGCAAACTATATCTATTTATTTATTTTTTGAAATTTTATAAAACTAATTATTTTAAATCTTTTGAAATTGAAGAAGCTCGATGATTAATATATAATGTGCAGGTCAAAATTTGGGTGTCAACAATGTCAATTAGGAGGTGGGCTTGGAAGCAACTGTCCTTTGAAGATAGTGTAATTGCTCATTGGTCTAGCTCCATTACACCAAAAATGTATCAGGTTTCAAGTGATTCACCGAAGCGACGAGACCTTGAGAAACTACTTTTTCAAGTGTCAGTAATGGAACATTTTGTCAATTGGTGAAGGCTTTTGATGACAAGACTTGAAGATATCAGAAGTGAGAATGCTGACATAAGTAACGAAAAATCTTGTGAAAAACATGATCGCTTGCCTATAGAGACGTGATCAATATAGACTCACATATGATATTTTTTTGTTTTATTTTTTATATTTTGATGTTTTGATAAGTAATAAGCATGACTTGTGAACACGCACATAAATATATTCAAAATACGAATTGAAAATTTTTAATAAGAATATTTTATTATGTATACAAGTATTTAATTGAAACTTGATATAGTTTGAGTTTGTAAATAAAATTTATGTTTTCAGTCAGATCAGAAAAAAAACAAAAACTACCTCCACAAGTCTAGATACGTCCTCTTCATTTTTACTTATTATTTTTAACATATTAAAAATAATAATTATTTTTTTTAATTTTATTTTACCCTCCATATTAACTATCAATTTCCTGAATTATTCTTCAAAATTTAAAATTGTATATAAATTAATATTAATTATTATTTTTTAGAAGTCTTGTTCAGTACTATTTCTTCAGCAGTAACTTAACAACTTCTGGCTAAATAATTAATGGTGTAATGACTTTTTGTTAAGGTAACTTGTCGACATATACCGAAAGGCGAAAGCAACTCCCAAATCATTAATTTTATCTTTCATTTGGTACTTCCTCGGTTTGACGGTTTGGTTCCGATATTAAAAATAAATAATTTTAAAAAATTTTACAATTTTTTTTAAAAACTTTTTTGTACTGCTTTTAGTATTCAATAACTATATTAATATAGTCTAGTTTAGAGTTTTAAAATATAGTCTAATATTACAACCGTAGACATTGAAATTTTGCGTACTCTACAAGACGTGTTCAATTCGAATCTAGAAGGTGTGTTCAGTTTCAATTAGAATTTTTGGAGGCAACTCAACCCTAAACCCTAGTTTATGCCTATATAAAGGGTACTAAATTCTCTTAAAAGACATCTCAAAATATCCCCATAAACTCTTGGCATTTTTAAAGATCAAGATCTCGAATATTCCACAAAAGTCATGAACTATTCATATAGAGGTCAAATCTAAATCATCATAGTTTAAGAAATACGTCACTAACGTCCCTCGAATCATCAAGGGAGGAACAAAATTTTCCTAAGATTTATCCATGATTCGAGGGCCGTTAGTGGCGTATTTCTCGAACTAGGATGATTTAGATTTAACCTCTATATGAATATTCCATGACTTTTGTGGAATATTCGAGATCTTGATCTTTATAATACCCAAGAGTTTATGGGGATATTTTGAGATGCCTTTTAAGGGAATTTTAGTACCCTTTATATAGGCATAAACTAGGATTTAAGGTTGAGTAGCCTCTAAGAATTCTAATTGAAACTAAACACACATTCTAGAGTCCCAATTCGAATTGAACACGTCTTGTAGAGTCCCACAAAATTTCATTGTCTACAAATGTCCCTTGCTTCAAGGCTTGTCGGAGTGTAGACTCGATGAAACACAATGACGCCTGAGGTACTCATTCTTCCACCTTTGCAGCTTCAGATTTTCAGATTTAATTTATGAGAGAAGTGATGGGCAGATTTGGTCTCACTGGGCGTGCCAATTAATTTGTAACAAATTTTAAACACATGAAAAATAAATAAACCACACAAATAAAATCTGAAAAAACATAACTTTATTTATAAATATGCGGGTACAATTTTATTCCTCCCTTTATTCAACTCTCCTAAGATTTATCCATGATTCGAGGGCCGTTAGTGGCGTATTTCTCGAACTAGGATGATTTAGATTTAACCTCTATATGAATATTCCATGACTTTTGTGGAATGTTCGAGTTAAAAATACCAAAGAGTTTATGGGATATTTTGAGATGCCTTTTAAGGGAATTTAATACCCTTTATATAGGCATAAACTAGGGTTTAGGATAGAGTAGCATCTAATAATTCTAATTGAAACTGAACATGTCTTCTAGAGTCCCAATTCGAATTGAACACATCTTGTAGAGTTCCACAAAATTTTAATATGCAAGGAATTTCTCATAATAATATAATAAAGAAAATATTTTTTCAAAAAAATAAATTAAAATCCATATAATTTTGATGAAAAGTGACAAATATATATTTCGAAACAGAGTAAACAATAAGGTATTGAACATGGTCAGAAATGATCGAAGCAAAGAAATAGTCATTTCCTAATAAACCGACAAGTAGCACCTTCTTCGCATCCATATATAACAACTCCCACTCCTCACACACTATATATAACACCTAAACCTTTGCCTCTTTTAACACTGAAAGAAAAAGAAAACTTGTTCTGAATAAAACAATTATGGCTAGCCAAAGATTTGCTCGTCCAATTTTTGACAATCCTTTCCTTAAGATTCAAGAATTACCAGGCAACACAGTTAAACGTAACTCTGAATCCCTCAAAAAAGCCAATTGTGATCCAAAAGGCACATCATTAGTCGTAACTAGAGATGTTGATCTTGACACAACAAAAAACACTTGGCTTCGACTATACGTCCCAAGACGTTTAACAAAAAATCCTACACCTAAGAAATTGCCACTCATTATGTACTATCACGGTGGAGGCTTTGTTTATTTCCATGCCAATACTTTTATATTCGATGTGTTTTGCCAGGCACTTGCTGAAAGAGTTGGTGCTATGGTCATCTCACTCGAGTATCGTCTCGCCCCTGAACATCGCCTTCCTACTGCTTATGATGATGCTATGGATGGGTTAGAATGGCTCAAGACTACTAAGGATGAATGGGTTTGTAATTATGCTGATTTGAGTAAAGTTTTTCTTGGTGGAACTAGTTCTGGAGGCAATTTAGCTTATAATGCAGGTATGTATGTCAAGTTACTCTATTCATTTTACTCATGTGTTTGGTTGGTTGGAGGTATTAAGCAGTCCTGATATTTATCCCACATTTTTTACATATAACTTAACCTGGGATAATTAAATCATGAATTCGCGACGAATTACTAAAAATATTGAATTGACTTTATGACCTCTATATGCAGGGCTACGTGCGGCAGCTATGGCAAAAGAACTAGAGCCAATAAAGATCAAAGGTTTAATATTACATCATCCATTTTTCAGTGGAAAAAACAGGACAGAATCAGAGGAAAAACAGAAAGATGATCAACTTCTACCACTTCATGCAGTAGACAAAATGTTCGACTTATGTTTACCAAAAGGAGTAGATCATGATCATGAATACTGTAATCCATGTGCTAATGGAGGATCAAAACATTTAGATGACATGAAAGAGTTAGGATGGAAAGTATTTGTGAGTGGTGCATGTGAAGATCCACTAGTTGATGCTGCTCGTGGATGTGTAAGGTTGATGGAAGAAAAAGGTATAAAAGTATTCAAGTTTTTTAGAGATGGATATCATGCTATGGAAGTGTTTGATCAATCAATGGCTGCTGCTTTATATGATGCTGCTAAAGATTTCGTCTATGCTGCTAGTAGAACTTAATTTCTTTTTAAAAAATGTAGTCTATAGTTTTATTTAATTTGTGCAAATAAGAGAGCACTGTACTCCATATATTCTATTATCAAATTGCTCTAATAATAAGTTGTTCTATTTTTCTGATGAATTAAAATGAGTTCTCAGTTAATCACTAGAACGATCAGATGGGGAATTACAGGTAGCTGTCACAGTGTCATTAGTTCAATGCTTATCCAGCATATTGAACTCGTTATTCCACTCACTCCCTAACTCTAAGAGCAACTCCTCTTTTTAGAATTGTTGAACAAACTACTAACTCTAACTATCTAACTGCACTGATCGGGGTCAATCTCACTGACCCCTTGCTTCACCACGCCCAAGCAGGAGGCCAAGGAGAGTAGAGTAAGGTGAAGGTGGATACCGCTCATCAAGAGCTTGGTTTTAAGTATCCTAGATTGTATGTCTTGCTGGAATGCTTTCTTCGTTTCAAAATAAGTGGTGTATTTAGTTTGATCACGTTGGAGTTATTTAAAAACTGCTCATTCGTAATATATATGTATTTAGTATATTTATTGATTTAACACTTTTTTTTTGTTGATTTAATACATTTTTTAAGGAATAAAAAATAAAATGACAAATTTATCACACCATCTTTTGAATATGATATATTTCAGTGTTTTAAGAAATGACTATAGTTTGATAAATGATTTATTGACTTTCTAAACTAGACAAGTAAAAGTGGACATTGATTTTTAGTATAATAAATAAAAGTATATGACGGGAGCCATAATTTAATTTTAAAATATTTATTTTACTTTTACTTATTTTAAACTATATATTTTAAAAATATTCTTTCATTTTTTCATCTCTATGGCCAATAAAGCATATTCACTTAAATTGGAAAATGAGGGGATCTTCCCAAAATTCTGAGATCCATATATTATTTCATAGAATTTAATGAGATATTTATTAATTAACAATGTGGTACCAACTAGCCGACCCTTATAAATGTAATAACCTAGTTTCGAGGCCACTTGATATGAGAAGTCATCTTCTTTAGCTAACATATCTTGTACGATTACTTTGTCTTGTGTATTAATTATATCTTTTCTTTTTGTTGGACGTTCACACATATTAGGAATTGTCTCTTACGTGTAAATTTTATAAAATAAAATGTGTTTTGATGATTGTAGAACTTTCTACACTTCAATCATGCCAATTAGGTACTCTGGCAGAATTACTTCAACAGGATGTTCAATAGGTTAGGTAGGGATATACATGAATTGAGTTGGTTTGAGTTTTTTAAATATCAAATCAAATTATTTGTATCGCGTTTTTTAATCTATAAATTAATCAAACTAATAAAATTTGGACTTTTCAACCTCGAGTTTTTTAGAATTATTTTGGGTTTCTCAGATTTTCAGGTTTTTTTTTTTTTTTGACAAAGTATTAATACAAACCTATAATTAACTTGTGTTTCAACTATTTCTTTAGTTCTACCCAAATACAATTATCTAAGGTGTTTCTTAAGAAAATAACACAGAATATGATATGAGTGATGATACCAAAATATTCAACATATTGCAAATAAATAAGTCATATGAAAATGATCAAAATTTAAAATACTAAATCATGCTAAAATAAGTTTAAATATTAAAGAATATTATTAAGTTATTATTTAATTATCTGAACCAATGTAAAATTAAAGAACAAATATTCAACATTATTGTCATTCTTAGTGTTGAATTGATTTTTTTTTTTGTTAGCATTAGTATTGATTTGATTTTATTAGAGTTACTAATATTATGGACTATAATCTTTATTGGACCATTCAAAATTCTAAGTCAAACTTGAAACAATATGTTAAAAGATAAAATCTATGAAAAAAGTTTAAGAAATATTTTTATAAATCACATCGAAGAAAATACATTTATGATAAAAATAAAGTTTAAAAATTACACATATATAATGTTGGATTGGTTTGGTCTCGGGTTAAATTTTTTTAAGTTAAAATAAAATAAATACCAGTATAGTCAGAATTTTTTTTTCCAATATCAAACCATTAATCAATTTTTTTTTCTCACTTTGCGGTTTGGTGCCATTTTTTATTCGATTTTATTCACTCCTAAGGTTCACAATGTTAACTTGGCTAATTCTTTGAGTAACTATGGTAGAAATAAAATTAGATGGTAAGTTAACACAAAAAAATTTACGTGAAAAATTCCTTGCTCAAGAGAGTAAAAAGTCACGGTCTTCCCGGACGGTAAGACTTTTCTTAATATCTTCCTCTAAAACTTATCCCAACTTCAATACAAGTTTAATTACGATCACCCTAGTAACTACACACAATCGGTTCCTATGAGTTTTCTCCTGTACCTTCTCTATCTTCATGACCGCGCGACCAGAAAACGCATAGAGGTTTTGGAGGAGAGGCAGCAAACACTGCGGGCGGAGCAGGAAGCGCTCATTGTTCATGGAGCACTCGATCGCCTGAAAGACTAGAAAAATTCCAAAAAAAAAGTAGTTAAGCTACCTTTAGGATTTTTTATTCCATGAAAGTATGTAGTTGCAAAAAGCAAAACAGTTCAATCATGAATGTAACTTGTTTTGTATTTCTGAAATGTTGGCCCTATTAGTTGTTGTGGATCACGAGCATGTAACTTGTTTTAAATTTCTCTTTATTTAATAGTTACCCTTTCCTTAAGGTTATTTTTAAATTATCTTAGTGAATGAAGTTTTTTACGATAGACACGACAACACCTACTACAATCTAAAAGAATGTAGTAAGGATATTGTCTTTAGATCATAGTAACCTATTGCAAATTAAAATTGCTATTTAAAAAGGAAACACAACAACTGGTACGTGGTGCAATTTAAATGTCTCTACGGAGGAGTCGTCAAAATTAAGCAGTCAAAGTAGCTAGAATTTCACAAATCAGCCCTTATTTATTTTTTGGATACATATATAATACAAATGTATATATATTTTTTATTCCTAATGTAACTATTCAGGTAGATGAGCGGTGACAACTCCTGTTTACTATAATAGATTGATTTGTCAGCACTAATATAACAAATGATAGCAATTCATGTTCACTATAATAGATTGATTTGTCAGCACTAATATATAACAAATAAATACACATGAAACCAGAGGATATATAAAAGATATGTGAGATTAATTCCTTCAACATTTGAAAGGAAAACATATAATAGTGCAAAATGATGGACAAAAGAAATATTCATTATATAATAACGTTAATCCCATGTGATATTTGATCAATTCTTACAATATGGAGATAATTATCCGTACCCATCAAAAGAGAAAGTCTTTCAAAAGGAAGCAAAATATTTATATCACGATGTTGTCTAATTGTTAAATTATCAAAGAGACCATAAAGCAGAAAATAGTACTCCTAATACTTGTGTAAATGTACCGACCAACTAATTTATCAATCTAGTCTAAGTATACACTGTTTGTATATTTTAATTGTATATGTAGTGTAGATATATGCATATTATATATATAGTGCATGTTTATTATATGTATATACCTAAGTCATAGCTGCATAGGGATAATTATTAGAATGTGATGCTTGATAAAACTTGGGGCTTCATGTACAAGCCTGCTAGTTGGATGTTTTTGAATTGTTCACTTTGATAAACAATAAAAAAGCCTTACCAAACAAAAATTATATTATATGTATATTTATTTACTTTTATTTATTTACTCCTATTTAGAAATGATAGTTTTAAAGTGGCGAACAATGCCAAAGTTATTTAGGGCACTTTCAAAGCACGAAAAAGTTTTTTATTCCAAAAGTAATTCAAGTAGTATCAGGGCCCATTTCATAAATCAGGTACTAGCTTTGATAATCTTGGCGTGTAATTTCTCTAAGTTTCCACGTGTCTTTGTTAAAATTTTAACAAACACACAAACCTCCTTCTTTGTTCATTACATTGAAAGTAACTTTAGTTGACACACACCTTCTTCTTTGTTCTGCTATTTTCTTCTGGATAAACATTGAACTCTCTGTTTTCTCTATTACTCTTCCTCTCCCTCAATTATACATCCTTATATCTCCTAGTTTATTTAATGGGAAAATTAGCAAATTAGTCACAATTCCTAACTTAATTAGTAAAAATATCTACACTTTAAAATAATTATTTAAAATGTTAAAATTTTAGAATTTTTTTTTGTATTTAAATACTATTATTTGTCTTTCCTTTTATTTCTGAAAACAGTCCAACATGAAAGACATTCACTAACCATTTACACTTTTTCCTAGGCTTTAATACCATTAAATTTATTTTCCATCTTTCTTGTTTTCAAATTTTTTTTCTTTAATCAACTTTTCAGTTTTCACCATTGTCCCCATCATTCACATTTTCTCATTTTTTTTCTCTTTCATCAAATTTTCACCATTATTCTCTCCCTCATTGTTGAAGAAGAACTAATTATTCAAGTTCATACAAATTTGTTCAGATCTATCAATTAATTCAAGAAATATCTCAATTGATAAAGGTATTTTTGAAGTCATCATTTATTTTGCAAGATTTCATGAGATTTTGTTTCAAAATCACAAATTATGTTGAATTTTGGATCGTATGTATTACGAATTTTCCGTCATTTTTTCGATTTTTATGTGAGTTTGTTAACATTCTCATAAAATATTTATGCATTTCGAATTTTTAGTATTTTAAACACTATTGTTCGATTTTTTTGTGATTTTATTTTCATATTTGAAATTTAGTAGATTGTAATTTGTAGTAATCTACATTAGCATTCATACATAATATATTGTTTGAATTTTTTATATATTCATATTTAATAATTTCGAATTTTGCTTATAGGGTTACTAATGCACAAGTGAATACAGATTCTGATTTGAGTTTGGTGAAAAAAATCGAAAAAAAGGAACATAGCAGACAAAGAAGAAAGAGAGAGTCAGAGAAGAAGGTTGCAAAATTGTAGTCATACCAAAATAATAGTCATATTAATTTTTGTTTGTCAATTGTTTTCTTTTACTCATCATTTGTATTTTTATTAAGAAAATTGTATTTCTTTTTTAGTTTGTAGTAATTCAAATATGTATGTCAAATGGATTTGTATTTCTTAAGCATAGATGTATCCTATTTTTTAACAACCAATTTGTATTTTTTTTTTTTAGAATATTGTATCCTTCCTCAACAGATCGTATTTTTTTTTCACTATGTATGCTATTTATTTTCCAAAATCTTGTATCCCTATTTCTTTCATAGTCAATTTGTATTTATTTTTTTAGAATATTATATCCTTCCTCAACATATTGTATTATTTCCACCATGTATATTATTTTTTTTTCTTCAAAATCTTGTATCCTTTCATAAATCATATTCATATGTAATGATTAGATTATATTGAGATACAATCAGTAATATTTTTGTAATACAAATAAAAGAAAAATATATTTGGCAGACATGTAATACAATTTTGATCACTGAAATGCAATTTGTAGTTTTCACCATGAAAGTAAAAAAAATCAATTTTAATTTGAATGGTAAAGTGAGCAGTAAAAAATATTGGTATACAATTATAATAAAAACATAATAAAAAGGAAAGTTGATCCAATCGAATGAAAAAGGGAATTTTTTAAAAATTGTAACTGATGAAAATTTTAAGTGATATGTTCCTTTTTTTAAAAAATATCTCCCTTGATTTTCTCCTTTCTAAATAATTGTAATCTTGAAAATCAAATAAATAAAAAATACATAAATCAAATACATAACAAATTAAAATATTGACATTTTAAATAACTATTAAAAGTGTGGCTAAGAAAACCTATTAAATGTCAAAATATTGACATTTTGAAAATTTTCCCATATATAATTGGTTTGTGCTTGTGAATTTAATAGTTATTGCAGGTTGTTTTTTTTCGAAATTGGCTTATCCCCGTGGATTGCACCATCGAGATTCAGATTAATTAGGGGTGAATATTTGTTTTTTCAAAAAATTGCTCTATATATTAGTATTTGTCATCACAATCTGATATATTTGTCAGTCTTACTAGAACTTTTACATACATGTTAGTAATTGTCTTGATTTACTCATGCATCATTTTTATTATGGATTTTGTCTTTGTTTTCAATTAATTAGCGAAGAAATAAATCATATTATGAAAAAAATTGAGCTGTCCTTTTTATGATGCAACAATCAATTCTCGGAAAGCGATTGAGCAAAGCATTCTTCTTGACTTGGTTCACCATGTTAGCTATTATCATCTTCCACAAAATATGCAAGGTATGATTGTTAATTACTTAGATATTTTTCTTTCTTTGTTCTGGTAAAAAATAAAATCATGAGTATTGTTTACAATTACTGATTTTTATTTTATTTTGGTGTTTGGTATGATTTTTACTCTTTTTATTTGTTTTGAGGAAGAGTAAGACTACAAGAAACATCCAATGTAGGCTGATTTTTGGCGTTTTACAAAAATCTAAGGTACTAACTCACTCTTGAGTGGTAATTCTATATATCTTCTTTTGTACGATTTATGATTACTCCAAATAAAAGAGGTATCGTGCATTATTACTTTTCAAATTTAATTAGTTTTCAAAGACCAACTGTCATTCTTAGAAAATAATAAGGATAAGATATTGTGTAATAGATCGTTTATAAATCCCAATATGATTTCAGGTATAGTGAGGAATCTTGTATGTGTTCCTAAGAAATTAATTTGTCCATTTTTTGGGGTCCGGCAAAATCAGGGTTGTTGCCCTGTTGTGAAGACAACTAAATGTTATTGTTATTTATTTCACTTGAGATAGGCCTTCTTACCACTGCTTCTGCCTATTACTATTCTTTTGTTGTGCTTTCTGGACAAAAGCTGGTTAGCCTTTTTTTCACTTACAACTCAAGTAATATTAGCTATTTGTGTAAAGCAACGATTCGTCAACCCACTAGCTTTTTAACTCTTCTTTAATATAGGAGTGTAGATGTCACGAACAAGACCGTCGTGATTGGCACCCACACTAACCCTTCGGTGGGAGAACCATTACTACAGCCCAACTAAGCAATTTGACCAAAATATTACGCAATTAAAGTTACAGAAGCAGGTTTAAATAACTATATAATTAATACGGAGTCCTCATAAACTCCGGAAATTCAACTGACAGCTAACAACTAATGCAGAAATAACCCCTAGAACCTGAAAGTCAATGTACCAAAACTCTACTAACGATAAGTCTAAGAACAAGGGGTACAACCCCGAAACTAAACAAACACATTTACCAAAAAGTCTGAGTCCGAAAAGAGTGGACTTAAATAAGAAAGATCCATAGAAGCCTGAAAGAACTGACTCACCCTTGAATCTGGTCATGCTCAATAGTCACCTAACTAAGGTCTATCAATAGCCGCCTGAAGATGCCATGTACTCAACAAAAAACAAGCAAGTGCAATATCAGTACACAACCACAATGTACTAATAGGATCACGCGGCTATTCCAATAAGTGAAATATATATAAGCAGTCACAACAAAGTAAAACATGCATATACATAATATATATATATATATATATATATATATATATATAT